>JANHFR010005142.1:302205-320175 GCA_032468015.1 Mimophis mahfalensis | reverse complement strand
ATGCCTGCCTGCTAAGCCATGCCCACTAAGCCACACCCACAGAACTGGTTGTTAAAAAATTTGAAACCCACCCCTGATGAAGCCTATGTGGAACACTCCAAAAGTTGGTTTCCAAAGTGAAATACCCTTCTCAAAGTGCTTTAACAGTCACTTCTTATGAAAAACTTGTACTACTTCTTTGATGAAGTTTCTTAATTGTGTGTGCTTTTGTTCGCATAGGCAGCACTTTCAATGGAACAGCTTAACAGCCTGGAGTAGTATTGTATGCACATACTTATACAGATAGCTGAGTGAGCCTTCTGAAGTATGTGGCTACTTTTAATGCTTTAATGAGGTAATTTACTAAAGTTAACACATTTCTTAAAGCAACTTTTAAAAAATATTTGCGTAAGTCATATTTATACAAAAGAACATCATCAGAAATTTCAAGAGTTAACTTTAAGTAAAGCAATCTTTCATTCTGGCTTTAACTTCACACAGTTATGAAATTGGGAGCTAATGCTGATATCTGAACCAGTATGTTTCATGTTCAATAATGATGGCATGGAGTTCCTCATAGAAATTGAAGTTTTGCAAGGCATCATAGAGCTGAAACAGTACAGGAATACTTTTGTTGACATTTGAGTCTAAATAATGAAAAATTATTTGCAAAGTTAAGATTCTAGGAGACAAAAGCTTGGTTATTACTATATGATAGTAAGCAATAAATAGATCACAGAAATAACTTGAGTAGGAGGTGCCAAGAAGAGCAGTTAGTAGAATGCATACCACCAGGCTATCTAGATACGGTTTTCAGTGAAATCTTGGCAAACATTTCTAATTTTTTATGAGATTCCATACATAATTTGTAAAATCTGTAAAAACATACTTTCCACTAGAAGTTATTTTCAAAGATTAAAGTAATACATTTACTTGTATCATTTATTTCTCATCATCATCTTCCTTTTCTTTCTTAGATGTTGTACAGAAACATTGCCTGATTTACATTTCTCTTGTAATATGTATATTCTTAATTAATCCTGAGTTGGGTTATAATGTAACCAGGTCGGTCAGAAATCTGGCTTTGTTAAAATGTACTGGGAATTGAACAACCATGACTCTGTTACTCTGTTTCTATTCCTACAATAGTAAGACCTTGTTTATACTCAAAAATATTATATAAGGTCAGAACATATCACTGATAATTGGTTTTTGGCTGATGGAAGATAGCAATTCATGGCTTTAGGGAGGGAAGTGAGAAGGTTAGACTTTCAATCTGAGAGATCTCTACTGAAAAAATATTTGAAAACAGCTAGTAGCTACAGAGAAGTGTGGGTTCTTCAACAAGATATTCAACAAAGCAGGACTAATGTTTATACGAAGAATTGGTCAGCCTTCTTTCTGATCCTAACTAAATATACCTTAGTTATGAAGAAATTTAATGACGCTCACATAGCAGAATATCATATTCCAAGTACCTTTGTCAAAGATCATAATTATTTTGAAAGTGTATCAGAAACATAGTTGGTTTATTGGAATTGTGACTCTTTTGTTGCCTGTTAATGAAAGGCTAACTAGTATATTTTGGACCATATTACACAAGACACAAAGTTCCATGATTACTAACCTGATGGTTTATCACAGCTGCAATTACAGTTCCCTGAGAGATCATATTCACAGTATTTCTAAGGTGTTTATTTTGTTTACATTTTAAAGGGTGCCTTATTTCTTTCCCATTAATTGGTTAGTAAGTTCTTAGCTGTGCTTTTGTGATGACAAAATTGGTATAAAAGGGTATAAAAATATCCCAGAACATTTTAGTGTCCTCTGTCTTTAATTTTTCTTCTGAACAGATGGAGAAGGAAACAGAGAAGAGGTTAGGGAAAGAATGGGAAAAATTATGTTCTTTAATGAAAAGTAATCCAGGTCAAACCGTCTATTAAGATCGAGAAAATGTAGACATGTACATACCATCTGTGTCAGGACAGAGATATCTTAGTATTTTTATCAATAGACATATATGAGCTTCAAGTCAGCAAGAAAAAAAAATGGGGATTTTCTGATTGAGATTTTCTCTGAGAAATTCTGTGCTATGTTGCTTCAACTAGAGTTCCCCTCCAGTTATCTTTTTAATATTCTCTTGTAATTCTTAAGCTCTAGCTGGAGCATTTATCTAGGATTTGACCAGGAGGAAGAGGCTGGTTTGATAAATAATCCAGAAATGGGAAGGGAGAAGTGGTAGGAGGCATACTGAGAAACATTTATAAACAGTACGTTAACTTCCTGCTCTTTATCTATCCTAGCTGCAAGATCCTATTGCTAGTTGGCAGCTGCATTCTAGTTGATGATCTAGAAGAGTGATGGTGAACCTATGGCACGTGTGCCCAAAGTGGCATGTGGAGCCATGTTGCCCGGCACGCGAGCTATCCCTTCTCCCCGCCCCCCTGCGCATGCGCACTTCTCCCAAGCCCCAAAACACCAAAAAACCCCTCAAAATATTGCGGTTTTTTCCCCAGTGTTTTGGCAGCTTGGGACAGCGCGCACATGCATGGGGGAGGGGCATAGTGTGCACTATGCCCCACCCCCTACACACGCTCTCCCAAGCCCAAACAGGATGTAGCACGTGGGTGGCCATGCCCACTCCCCCCCCCCCGCCTTTTTGGCACTCGGTGCCAAAAAGGTTTGCCATCACTGACCTAGAAAATATTAGCATCTAGACATTGACTTTCTCAAGAAAAGCCTTGGATTAAGTCTGGCATTTAAGAGCAGTGCCCTAAAAGAGAATCATCCCTTTGAAGGAGTCTGTAGAGTAATAATGACCCAGGGTCTGAGCTTTGGACTGTAAGAGGAAAGCATGGCCTAAGTTTTTAAAGTTACAGTCAGAAGTAAATATCGTAGGAGACCGAAGACTGGTCATTTTAATAGAAAAAAAGCATTGAACTGTGACAGTGATCTCTTGGTTCTCTTTTAAACAAGTTATAGTGCCAGATCTAAGGTTTGATGGTTACATTAAATGTCAGTAAATAATAAACACTGTTCATTTTGAACTTGATTCAGGGTGAGAAATCCTGTTTTGAATGTATTACAGTTCTGCTGAATAGAGGTATGCATGGAATCGAAAATATGGTGTTCTTTATGAAACAAACTGCTCTGCAATTTGTGTTGCTCCATTCCATTCCAGCTGATTTTCAGTATCCAATTTCTGCGCTGAGTTTTGTCATTATGGAATCAGGAGCAAATCTAGAATATTGTGGCTATATGTAGCAAACAGTAAAATGCTGAGGTTGCTGAGATCTGGCGTAACACAGATGGCAGCAGGGAGAGAAGTAAGAAAGTCTGATCTTTTGCTGCCATCCAGTGGAAGGGAAGCAGTAAGTTCTTTCAATACCCACCCCAATATTTAAATATGTACTTTATAGACTACCTGCTAAAAATAGGATTGTAGTTTCTATCTGAAAAGAATGAACCCCATTCTGAGAAAAGCACACATACACACAATTTTCAATCTGGCTTCAATATTTAGGATGGATATCCTAAATATAAATTATATTTATCATCAGACTACTGTGCTCTGTATTGTACATATCAAAAGTTAAGAGTCATGTACTCACCTGCTTTAACATTTGAAGTGCTGCCGAGGAGCTGCAGTAAATTATCAAATCAAAAACTTCAAACATGTTTCTGCATCACTAACCACATCACAGAATATTAGATTAGAAAAGATCTTAGAGATCATTTAATCCAACTCTTTGCCTAGTACAGGAGTCTACTAATAGCATTCTTATCCGGCCTTTGTTTAATTTTAAACACCTCTATTTTATAACAGTGCATTTAAGTTCTGTTAATAATATTCACTTGTAAGTTTTGCAGGCCTGCCTACCACAATAGTATTTTTTACATTTTTAAATAGATGCTGAAGTTACCAAATCCATAGAAAAGGGTGCAAAAGACTGTGCAAGGGTGAACAGCATAGTAGCCAAATATTCTGAGAGCTAACCAACCAAAATTACTGTCTGCTTTTCCAATACACTTGAAGTTAAACGTTCAGGAACTGGAGACTAACAACATCACTTGAGCATGTATGTTTGTGTGGCAGTGAGGTTGTGAGAATGGGGGAGGGATGGGAGGGATGATGAATAAATTGCATTGCAACTTGTTTTTTATAAGGAGTATATAAATTCATAGTATAGGTCTCACTCACTAGTGATGTTTAGACTTCAAGAAACAATTAAATGTTCCATGTTTTATCAGCCAATGTGGATTTCTTCAGTGACATGATTGAAGAATTCATTGCAGTATGACTTGCTTCAGTGAGCAAGTGGCTGCCTCAGAGTTCAAGCCAGTAAATTAATGTCACCCCTCACCACTGGCCATATCTGGACATTGACAGCTGTCTTCAGAATTTTCAAAAGGATATTTTATTCCTGCACCCTATAAGGTCTTCCTAGTTACTTCTCAACTTCAACAGAGTTTTACAAAGTTTGACGCCCTGTTTAGTGTAAGTATAGGAGCTGTTCTTGTAGTTCTAATGTGTTTTTAAGAATGCTGCCTTACTTTTAGAGACAAGCTGAATGCCAGAATTTTAATTTTATTAAAACTATCTAATTTCTACTGAAAGTTATTTTTTTTCCTAAGTAGATCTGGCTCACTGGTTCTCAGAAACCATATTAAGTCAACTTCACTAATTAGGATTTGAAGTTGCTGGGTATCTTCTTAAGTATATATGGAATTGATTTTTAAAGTAATGTAAACCTAATAACTAATACTACAACTCTTCATTTAAGTTTTTTAAGTCAGAATGTGCCTTTGCTCTGTCTTTTTTCTATTATAGTTTATACATTTTTTCCCTGGCCTTCACCACAGTCAGGCTGGACACACTAGCCTCGACAATCTTGTTGGGATGTTATAAAAATAACCTTTTATATCAGCATACCTGCTTCTCTGCTGCTCTTTTTATAGGACAGCGATGGCAAACCTTTTTCAGCTCCTGTGTTGAAAATGCATGCATGCGCCGTCGTGTGCGCTCTCGTGTACCGTGCCCCCACAAATGTGCGTGCGACCCCCCCCCCCATGTGTGCACATGATAATTTCAAACTCCAACCGGGTTCGGTGTTTTAAACTCAGCTGATTGGGGTGCAAGTGTTTTTCTGGTTCTAGGGATCGCATGTACTATCCCCTCTTCCCCTCCCATACAAGTGGGGGGAAGAAGGGATAGTGCGCACAATCCCCAGAGCTGGAAAAATGCTTGCACTCCAATCAACTGAGTTTGAAACACCGAACAGTTCAGTGTATTAAATTTAGCTGATTGGTGGCCAAGCACTTTTCTGGCTCTGGGGAACGCTTACAAATGCATGGAGTAGAGAGGGGATAGCGCATGTGTGGGGGGGTCATGCACGCAGGGGCAGCATGGGGGGTTCATGAGAGCTCATGTGCCAGGCAACATGGCTCCACATGCCACTTTGGGCACATGTGCCATAGGTTTGCTGTCACTGTTAAGGACATACTATGTATCCATCCGATTGTAAAGAAATACCCCGATAGAGAGTACAAAGTTTATCTCCTGTTGCTTTTGTGTAGCAAGGATTCTGATAGGTTACTCAATCTTATATATCTCTTTGTTTACTTGTAATTGAAGAACTGTGTTACTTTCATTGATTGCGGCTATTATCTTTCTTACTTTTTATGTTGTTTTATTGGATTTTATACTTAGCTTTTACTTATTTTTTACTACACTTAGATATTTTAAATATGTTTGTCTCTGTATATACCAGTATGTAATGTACATATTTAATGTAAATTGTATCTTCTGGTTATTAGGTTGTAATTAATATTAATCTTACTCTTGTTATTTGGACATAGACAGAATTGATTCCTGTAATCTAAAGAAGCAAGGAGCTACTTGTCAGTCTTCTTCCAGGAAAGCTCAGGAAAGTCCAGCAAGGGGAAGCACATGTTAAAGAAAATAAATTGTTCTATCAAGTTAGCACTCATGTGTGACCAATAGCATGTGACTACATTACCTGTGCTAGAGAAGATTTTCTTGCTTGGGATGCTGATTGGTAGGCAGAAGACATACTGTGGGGTAACCATCACTGGATCTGACTACCTGTTAGTACTGGTTACTTAAAACGGGATTGAATCTATCCCCTGACCATCATCTAGCTCAAAACAGAGTGTTCTACATTACTTTCACATTACTAATATTTATTCTCCCAGGCAGTAGAACAAGCATTCTTCCCCTGATTTAAAGGTAGTGGTTGTAAGCCAATCAAGGAAATTTCCTGTCAGAATAGTAACCCTGATGCTTCTGTTCTAAGCAGAAGGGGAGTCTACTAGATGGCCAATTTTCTTCCTTTGGCTGCCTAATCATCCTTTTGGCCTGTCTAATCATCTGCCACCCACATTTTGAAAAAGGAAGACCTGTCTCTTTCTACTGCGGAGTCCCAAGACAGCTAGCCCAGACTTACCTGCTGAAGTATGGAACTCTGAGTCATTTATAAAGTATTACGCCCATGAAATTATAGGCCACATCACAAGCTAGTTCCCAAATTGCTCCAAAATCTCATCTTCAGGAAACTTTAAAAAGTCCTCTCCCAAAGGGCAAATTTGCACAACAAGCAAGTGCATTTTATTATCCCTTTTATTATCTGAAAAACTTCAGAAACAGCAATACAATTCTCCACTCTTTTAGAATTACAGTATTGATCAGCCACAATTCATAACCTACATGTCCACTAAGAAAAAGACATGATTTCTATCTCATCTTAAAAGTGTAACATCATCATTTGCCTCTGTCTTGCTTTCTAATTCTATTCATCTTAACTGGGACAGCTCTCTGAATTCCCTTCCCTGAAAGCAAAGTTTGCAGGCTTTGCTGATGTTTGGGAGGAAGATGAAAGTAACTACCTTGCCTTCTCATTGGATATGTGATTGGACCACCAAACTTGAAGCCAGTAGCTTGGATTCCAGATAAAAGACAATACAAGTAGTCTTCAACCTACAGCCACTCATTTAGTGATCGTTCAAAGTTACAACAACACTGAAAAAAGTGACTTATGAGCATTTTCACACAGCATCCCCATCGTCACATGATCAAAATTTAAATGCTTGGCAACTGGTTCATACTTATGTCCTAGGGACATATGATATGATTTTTTGTTACCTCACAAGCAAAGTCAATGGGGAAGCCGGATTCACTTAACAACAGTGTTTCTAACTTAACAACTACAATGATACAGAAGGTCGTAAATGGGGCAAAACTCACTTAAGAAATGTTTTGCTTATCATCATAAATTTTGGAGTCAGTTGTGGTCATAAGTCAAGGACTGCCTGTAGCCTATGTCTCCTTGAGGGTTAGCCATGTTAGAGGAGTTTCCGGGCAATAGTCTGAAAGAAAATTTTATGTACCTCTCTCAATCCTCAGTGTCTGCACCAATGTTTTTCATCCCAAAAAAAGATCATTCTTTGAGGACTGTGCATAACCAAAAATATACACTGTAATAATTAAGGTTCATTAACCATCATTTCTTATTGAAAGTACTGATTTGTCTTTGAAAGGCAAGGATTTTCACTGAGTTGGACTTGAGCATTCTCAATTTCGTCAGAATGAAAGAAGGCCACAAGTATTTAACAGCCATTGATTTCAGGAATGGCAAATTTAAATAGATTTTTTAATTGACTAATTATTTGAAGGTCTTCTCTAGATTCATAAATCAAATATTTTCTAATATTTTGAAAAGATAGGTAGTGCTGCACTTGAGTGATATACTTTTTTTTTCTCAGAAGACTCATTTTTGCATAAGACAACAGCAGAAATGTTTTGGAACTACTTTGCATATACAATCACTTTGCTGAGTGGACAAATGTGCGTTTGATTGTCCCCAGTTGGACTATTTAGGGTACAACACTTTTCAGTAGGAAAACAAATGCATCCTGCAAAAGTGCAATTCATACTGTCAAGGCAGGCACCCTAGAAATATGAAAGATAACCAGCACTTTCTGGACTTTGTCAATTTCTATGGAGAATTCTTCACTAATGTGGTTGGTGAAATTCAGATAGTCTATCTACAACCAAGAGGCATTTAGAAGAAAATGCTTTTCTTTTCCCAGTCAGTACCCAGTTACCTGAGTCTCTCTTATGCCGGTGTATGCAAATGGATACCTTGGCTTTCACTTTAAGAGCATTCTTCTCCAAGCATCAAAAGAGAGAAGGAATGATCTCCCACCTCATGCCTTATATATTTTGTTTCAGATGGTTGCTTCCAGCTGAAAGAAATTATGTTTTAAAATAAAGGTCTGTTTGCTATAAAAACAGCTTTCCAGCAGTGACAATTTTTTGGGAGGGAGCAGTCCACCCAGTGTGGCACACACACATGACAGGTATTTGGAGTGCTTACAGAAAACAAAAATCCTCACATCAGATCAGATGGGATAAATTTTTATCCTTATTCAGTTTTTATACCACATATATTCCTGCCTTACAAAACAGACTACCAGATGCATATCGCTAAATCTGAATATGATCTTCCATTTCCATTCCCCTGTAGTATAATCCTGAAACTAAGCATCTAGAGTAAGCAATAAAACCAATGTAATATTCTTGCTGCAGTTAACATATTCCTCTACAGGCATGTTTCCCTTATAGGCAGTCTGTGAGTACCATCCCTGCATCTTGCTGCCCAGAATTTCAGTATCGACTCCTTGTGTCTTGGAGTTTTTTTATAAGAGAGATAGGCTGTTTAGGTCCTCTTAATGGAACAGTTAGATTTGGCCAAGAAGCATGGATTCAGCATAGCTTTCTATTAAGTTTTGTGTTCTACTCATTTATAAAACTCAACTCAAAGTTTATTGGTCTCTTCACAGGTACACAGCAAACTAATATCCCATGGTCTTTGGGACCATGGAATATTGCCCATAGGCAATTTGTAACTGCCTATGTCAGTGAAGAATCTTCTGGAATTCCATCATATTGGAGGAGATATTGGAAAGGCAATTCTGAATCAGAGATGTTACAGGAGGAAGCCACAGATGTCCATATTACTTCCCTTAGATACTGGTGTGGTTTACTATGACTGCCCCTGTGACCTGCCCCACTATCTGTTTCTGCCTGCCACTCTAAGCAGTGAGTCTCAGAATAAAGGGATGGCAACTGGCACCAAGAGTCCAACACAGCAGGAAATATAGTCCTTTCTTCTTGCCATGTTAGAGGCCGTGGTGACACTTGCCTTTCAATAAGATGAGAGGAGGAACTTACCAGTTCAGATTCTGTACAGCCAAACTTGCCCATTGACTTTGGGAATGTTAGCATCAAGAGAAGGGTGGGGTGAATCCCTAGCTGTTGCCTGTAATTATTTCTCTGGACTGTTTTTACGTGTAGGAAGGGAAAATGATTCTGATGAGGAAGTGGGGTAAAGCAGTATTGTCAAAAGCAAATAGAAATGGGGGCCATTAAACCTGAATATCAGGATCACTGTAGGCTACATTTTGACTTTGAAAACCACGCAATTTGTTACTAATAAATAAACATGACAATGAGGAACTAAATATAACTGAAACATAAAAAAGCAATATGAATGTGACACTTTATTTTCAATATTATAGACACACAGTGTTTTCATAAAAATACGCCATACCCCAAAAACAAGTCATAGCCCAATTTTCATGCTTGTACCTAATATAAGCCCTACCCCAAAATAAGCCCTAGTTAAGCCCCACCCACCATCTGGTTGTATAAAGCAGGATGAAGCGCATGTGTAAAATCAAGCTGGGGGAGTGGAGGGGTGGAACTGCCCCACATGCCCCTCACCCACTTACCTTAAGTCACCACAGCCAGTCCACACCCTGACCCCTGTCATACTGCTGCCCAACTACTTCTGCGTCTGCTTGCAACTGGTCGTGGCAGGAAGCCACATGGCTCATCGCACCAGTGCTGCCACTCACACACACAATGGTGTGACACACCATGCAGCCTCCTGCTGCAAGCGGCAGTACCATCACAATGTACCACTTGGTGTTTGACCGTAAGCAGCCACAGTACAACTCAGGAAGCAGTGCAACAGTTGTCAGAGTGGGAGAAGCCTGGATGCGGTGGTCCTAAGGTAAGTGGTAAGACATCCCCTGAAAATAAGACGGTGTTTATTTTGGAAACATGGTGTGGTATGTGTGTGTGCGTACATGCAGAAACACATAAACACACACAGAGTATAACACACGAGTATTATGTACACATACATGTGTGTGTGTGTGTATATTTCCCTCCACTATTCTGAGCTTACTCCCAGCCTACCGCCAAATTGCAAATTGTTTCATCACTTCCTACTCCCACTTACATCGTACACAATAAGCTCTAATTTGTGAGCTCTCATTTGCAAATAAATAAAAGGTTTTGTCACAGATGCAGTGTAAGTGTCTCAGGATAATGTTGCATGGTCCAATCTGGGTCAGTCACCGGGACCAGTGGTTTTGTTTTTCAAGCTCTCAAGAGAAGTTCGCTGAAGATAGGCTCCAGCACAGGTCCAAAAGCTCTGAAGACAAAACCTCTGGTGCTGGTGACCAATCCAGATTGAATACTGCAAAAAGGTTTTGTGTGGCTTTTCCCAGATTAAGTACAAATCTATGCCCCACAATGTAAGTATATGAGTAAACTGCAAATACACATAAGTGACAAATTAAAATATTTACATATTGCATGCGTTCAGTTATAAAAACTTGAATGTATAGTAGCATGTTACATATACTCTTCAAAGTTGTGCCTTCAAGGGATTGGACTCCCAGTAATTGTCCCCGTGCACTTTTCTTGGCAACACTTTTCAGAAGTGATTTAGCAGTTCTTTCTTCCTAGAGGTAAGAAAAGTGACTGCCCCAGGGTCAGCCAGCTTGATTCATGCCCAAGGTAAGCCTCAAACGCACCATTTCCCTGGTTTTTAGCCTGACACCTTAACCATTGCACCAAAGTGGAAACCTGAGATAACCCAAAAGATATTCAAGACAAAGCTGGCTTAGGGAGTGAGTGTACAGTGGGCAGCTGGATCCACAGAGGAAAGAGGAGTTGATTTATAAATTCAAGCAGCCATGAAATGTGAGCATAGAGGCAGAGCTAGCAACCATGCCAAAGTTTGCAGCAGTGCCAACAGCTAGCAGTCCCAGTAGCAGGACAACCCAGGTTAGACATCTGGCTGAAAAGTCTGAAAAACATCAATCAACAAACAAGGCAGCCAAACCGTGGGTATGCTAAAGGATAACTATGCCTTAGGTTGAGATGAAAGGAACCTGTTTCTCTGCCTTCCAAAGCTGGAACAGTGGACTATTTATACATTGATAACAAGCTAGGAATGGGCAATTCAAGCCTGTCTATAAAAAAAAAAGGGGGGGGGGGGTATGGGAAAGAAATTTACAGAAATTTCTAAAATTTTTATAAACCATCGATATTAGCATAGTAAAATCATAGAAACCAATAAACAGCAATATAATAAAATACATACTGTAGAGAATAAGATGTGAAAGAAAGAAAGCAGATATTCACTTTCCTAAATCCAAATCGTTTACAAGTAGGAATTTAGGCAAAGAAGGATGGATGCAGTTGTTTTCAAAATTTCTTCAAAATATCCGAGAGCAATCTTCACTGCATGGAACAGAAAACGTTAATGTTTGAGACAAGAAAGTCTGCAATCCCAGTAGATGCTTGGTGGAGTTTGATGAACTATTGGCTCCAAATTCAATTCTTGCCAGTCAGACTGATCCCTATGGTTTTAGTTTTCTTTTTCCCTGAAAGCGGGCTATAGTGCAGGAGTTGATGTTACATGGACTTTCTGTACTATTTCTAATTTCTCCCGAATATGATGAAACAACTGTTCATCCGAAGAATAAAGGATACTGAATTTTCACACTGAAGTTAATAGGCTGTCCCAATATGGCAGAAATCCGATAAATAAGGACACTTGGGAACTAGTAAGATAATCTACAAAATATGACTTTTTTTTCCAAAGCCAGAGATAACATCTTACCATCTGCACTGCTGCAAGTTAGATACTCCAAAGACCAATTAACCAAGTGTAACCTACCCATGTGGAGATAAGGAGATAGAATTTTACACTGTAAATTTATCAGAGATCTTATATATGTACAGAGGTTTTCTTATCTATGTGCATTTCCAGAAAGGGCAGAAAATTTCTATGTGAGCTATGTTCTAGAAGATTTGAAACCCTTTATCACTTGTGCAATAAATTCTGTTACCTGCAATGAAAATAAGTCATAATTGGCCACAGAAATAATCATTTCTATTTTATCACTTTAAATTTAATACATACTATCTTGTGTTTAGATGATGTATATTTTCATAGATTCTAATATTTTAGACTTATGCTTGAACATTAATGCACATTATAGTCGTGTATGTCACATTTTATATATTATTTTGTCCTTATGTTAGTATTTTATTTTTGGAGTTGTAGTTCTTTTACATTTTTAAATTGTAATGTTTGTTGGTCATTGATCAAATAAACAATTTCCATTTTCATCTTAAATAAGCGGAAGAGAAGATTTGCAAATGATAGAATTGCTTCAGAAGGCAGGATCAAAATTCAAAAGGATCTTGATAAACTTGAACATTGGGCTCTATCTAATAAAATGTTCAGTTTTAAAAAACATAGAGTTCTTGGATAGGAAAATCAAATATACAGGTACAAGTTAGATTATACCTGGTTTAGCAATAGTACTTGTGGGAAGGATCTGGATGTCTTGGTGTTCCCTTCAGTTACCGTCAAAAGAGCCAATGTAGTTTTGTGCTGCATCATTACAGATACAATGTCAAGATCACAGGAAGTGGTACTACCATTCTACTTTCTGCAGTGGTCAGACCACATCTAGAATAATGTGTCCATTTCTGGTTGTCACAAACAGTAAGTATACTGAGGAAGTGGAAAGAATGAAAAGAAAACCAACAAAGATGGCAAGAAGTTTACAGACTAAATTCCACAAAAAAATGGTTAAAGGAACTCATCATGTTTGGCCCAAAGAAGAAAGGCTAAGGGGAGACATGATAGCAGTCTTCCAATACATAAACAATGTCAAAGGGTAGAGATTGTGGATTTATTTTCCAGAGCATTAAAAGGTGAGACAAGAACTAGAGGAAACTTTTTAGTGAAAAATCCAAACTTTAAATGAGGAATAATTTTCTGACTGTGAGAGCTATTAGGCAGTTGAACACCCTGCATTCTGTAATCATAACTGTTCCATCAATGGAAATTTTCAAGAAAATATTGGACAACTATATATTGGCACAGTATGAGGATTTCTGCACTGAGCAATGGATTAGATCAGAAGATCTCCAAGATCCCTCCCATCCCTATAACTCTGTATCCTCAATTTTATTTGGAACTAAGTAGTTATTTTTATGTAATAAATCCTCTCCTTCAGCAAAGGGAAGAGAAAAATCCACTTCACAAGTATTCCAAAAATCACTTTAGTCTCTGAACCTGTCTTATAACACTTTATCTTTGGGTCACATAGGCTGGCAAGCACAAATGCTTGTGTATAAACCAAACCAAGAGCTGCTACTTCTATAGTACATGAATCTGATTTGAAATTTGGGTATCAAGGCTTTATTACCTCAGAGCTCAGCATCTGGATTCACACAAGAGCTGTTTAAAGGAAAGAACCAATTGTAGAGCAAATTCTTTCTCCTCTATTGATGCTTTAATGCCAGGTTCTTGGTTCTTCTGTGTGTCACAGTTGAGAATAGGTTTGTGGGAGGGAAAGAAAATTAACCTAGATTTCTTTGCTTCAATCCTCAGAGTTAAACACGAGATATTCAGGTACTGAACAGATTGGTTTCTGAATATATTGTTTTTGTGCTGGAAAAATAAAATGGTCATGGATCTTTTCCCCCATCCATATATTTATATATTATAAAACATTGAAATAAATCACTGTTAACAATAAACAACAATGTAGTTTTAAATACATACTGAAATATATGGGAAAATACTGGAAAGTGAGAAAGAGATTCTTTTAAAAAATATGCTTGCAGAATGTACGTATCTTCAGGCAGTAGTAGCTTTTTTTTTTCAATATCAGCTCAACCACAACATCAACCCTTAAGGATAGATCAGATCAGGAAACAATCCAGAGGAAGACTAGGATAAACGGTATTTTATTGAGAAAATAAAGGTATCTTACATGTCTGATTGTGCTTTGTATTTCTTCCTTCTTGCATCCCTGTAAAGCAAGGAGGAGCCTGTTTATTTCTTCTGATTAGTCATTTGTTTCCCAAGATTTAAAAAATGTTTTAGTCCTCTTGGCTTACACTGTCTACAGTAATGATTCCTGCCTGTTTTCCTGAAAGTCATCACCCTGATACTCTACAGCTTTTGGTGTTCCTGTCCCTGTTCTGTGGAACAGTATGTCCCTTGAAATCTAGATAGACCTGACCCTGTTATCCTTTCTTAAGAAGTTAAAGACTGGGTGTTCTCATAAACTTTTGGGTTCCAAAGTTTATTTATTTATTTTTATTCCAATGTATATGCCGCTCTTCTCTGGAGACTCAGGGCAACTTACAGCCTTTATAGCAATAGCCTTCATTCTTTTGTATGTACCTGCTTTTTAGGGCATTTTAAGCAGTGTTTTACAAAGTCAGCTTATTTCTCCCAACAATCTGGGACCTCAGTTTACCTACCTCAGAAGGATGGAAGGCTGAGTCAGCCTTGAGCCTGGTGAGATTTGAACTCATCCTAATTGCAGGCAGCTGGCAACTAAGTGCTACATAGCAGCACTTTAGTCCACTGCACCACCGAGGCTCTTAAATGAGCTTTGTTGGCAGATGGTTTAACTGTTTCAGTCATTTTAGCACGAGGGGGGATGGCATTAAGTATATGGTATTGTTGGAAGCAAAATCTGTCTGGTTCCAAGCTGGGAAAAACACTGAAGCTAAAATGGAGGCAGGCTGCAGGAAAGGAAGTCTCTGTTTACTTGGTTGCCAGAAACTTCAGTAACTGAAGTTTCTGGGATGGCTGACCAAAATGGGATTGAGAGTAGGTGGATTTTTATACATTCTTTGGGGCTTTGTGATTGAGATGCTTGTTCCTGTGTAAAAATGTGCCCTTTAATATTTTAATGGCTTGTTGTCTGTGGGGTCATGTAGGGGTCATGGCTGGTTCTACAGGCAAAAGAAAATGCAAATCCTAGTCTGAACTAATTGTCACCTTTGGGTTGCCTAATTGTGTTGCTAATTTGGAGTCTCTTTGCTTATGAATAGATAGCCCCAGTTTTTCTGAATGGATAGAAAATCTTGATTCCCCTTTAAGCTTCTGCCTGAGACTGTTTTCCTATGGCAGGCAGACTGGGGCTGCTTTTTGCCTTTGATAAGATTTTTTCCTCCTCTTCTCCTTTAGGGGAAATATTCTATCCTGCCTGTTTTTAATTTTTTTTTAATATTCTGCCTACCTTACATATTAACAGAATTGGAAGAGACTTTGTAGGTCATCTAGTCCAACTATAATATTATGAATAAATAATAGTTTAATTGGGAGGGGGCTTCCTACAGTATAATAGGGTTTTTGTCATTTGTTTTATAAATAGTGTACACTGTAAAGTCACCTTAGTGAGATGGGCAGCTATATAACTTAAATAAATAAATATCAGAATAATATGTATAGTTTTAAGTTTATTTTAGAACTGTCTTACTAGTTAAATTAAAAATGCCATATCCTGTTGTTTTACAGTTTGAAAATATACCACTGTATGTTAGGAAAAACACCTAACAGTGCTATGAAAGTTCTACATATTTAGGTTTCCTTATTTAAAAAGTGATCAACGTGAGATGCTGTGAAAAAGAAAACTTCCACTTTTATAGTACACTATTCTGAAGAGATATTGCATATATTAAAGTAAATATTATATCTATTAAATGCATATATTTTCATTTGATATTTCCATTAATGTTAATTTTTCTATATTTAAGAAAAATAAAAAATAAATAAAAACAGCATTTAACTCTTCACCATGTTCCTAACTCAGAAGGTAATGCCGCCAACGCTTTAGAAATTATTTCTTTATATTTCCTATAGCAGTTTATATAACAGCTACATATATTTGCAGGAATAAGAAGGCTTTGAAATGCATACACACACACACACACACACACACACAAGCACACAAAGAGAGAGAGAAAGAGAGAGAGAGATACACAAACCCCTATATCTGTCTGTTTGCTACTTTGTAACCATCAGTTGTGCAAAATGCTGCATCATAGGGCAAAACTTTGTCAACAATGATATCTCTTATAGAATGCTGGGGGGCCATTATTCCTGAGGCAATGAAATTTGGGGATTTTTTCCCCCTGTGCTTCAGTCCCACTGTTTTGCTGCTGTTCTGCATCACTGCCATGCTGCCACAGTCAGCCATGGTCATATGATCCTCGTTTTCAACATTCCCTGACAAGCTTCCCACAAAGCAATGGGGGTACCCAAAAGGAATTGATATGATGGTTGACGCTGCTATGCTCCTTGGCACTTTCCCCCACTATCAAAGTCTTTGCTTGCGGGAAGCTTGCAGGAGAAAGCTCACTCTTTTACCAGAGAATATCACCAGCAAAAGTTTTTCAAAGAATGGATGCGGGGGGGGGGGGGGGAGTTACCTGCACTATGTTTGAAAATCTCCTATTTCCCAACAGTCACATTGGTGATATCTTGTTTGCTCATATAAATAATACAAAAACACGTGTTTTTTTCTCATAAAATCCTTTCTATTCCAAGTCCTTTGCTTAATAGCTTTGTTTTTCATTTAACAGCCCATTTCAAATCTCTTAAAGTCCTTTTCCTTTTGCTAATTTTAAAGATGTTTTCTGATAAGCATTAGGAAAAATTAATACTTTGCTTGTTCTACAATGAACAAATTATAAAAGGCTACCTTGCTTTAAAACTGCTCCATTGAAGAGATGCTTATGCTTACAAATAAGAGTTGTTGTTAGGGTAGGGTATATGGATAAAATGTGCCTTGTAAGTTTAGAGACAAGCCTCTGGGCCTCTACCAGCCTCTTTCAATTTCAAGTCATGCATATTTATTTTTATATCTGTCTTGACAGTTGGTGTCCGAGTGCCTTTAGTGTTGTTGGAAGGAAACCTCAGGTTTAATCTTGCTCTTTAGTCAGTGGAGTAAGAAAGTTTATTGAAGCTAATAAAAATATAGTACTGCTTTGGGGATTAATATGAATCGAGTACATTGTTGTCATGGAGAATATGCATATATTAGTGGCAATCAGAAATTGTTTTGCCAATGTGCCTCACTTACAATACTTTGCACTATTTCCAAGAGGGGAATATGCTTACTGACACGGTGGTATGTTGAAATATTCTGGTCAAAAGTTTTGTCAATTCCTGGACAACATTCAAACGTTCAGAGATTGTTAACTGATTTAATGACCGGTGAAGTTATAAAACATTAACTACTATGAATCTTAATTCAGAGTACATTCATTGTATGCTTATTCATTGAATACTAAAGATGGTGCCTGAAAATTAACTCGAAGGCTTGGAGTTTGCTTGTATGTTTCTTTGTTTGTTTGCTTGCTTATTTTTGCTCATTTATTTATTCTATTGCTTTGGGGTCAGAGTGAATTCTTAATCAGGTGAGGGTCTTTTGGACAGGATGGGTGGATGTTTACAAATGCACAGGTGTTTCTCAATTGTTCTCTTCTGTCATGATTGGCTCCACTGGCATTAACAGGAAGAGAGAGGTTGTACCCCCAATTCTTTATTTGTAGAGTGACTCAGGGCTTAATAATCTTCTTCTGTTTACATGAACGCACTGAAAGAAATCATTAGTCAGTTTTGGAGCCTATTATCAGTTTTGTTCATGAGAAACTTCAGGGTACAAACAGAAGCTGCAGGGAAGTCCCAGCTAGATTGATTGATTATTTATTTATTTATTTATTTATTTATTTATTTATTTATTTATTTATTTATTTATTTATTGGATTTTTATACTGCCCTTCTCCCT
>JANHFR010005142.1:281978-302105 GCA_032468015.1 Mimophis mahfalensis | reverse complement strand
GGGCGAAGGCCCCCCTGGCCACGGTCCCCACATGATCCTCTAATGTGAGTCCCGCATCCAGGAGAACCCCCAAATTGTATGCCCTAGCCACCGGGGGTAACACCACACCCCCGATGGACAACGATGGAACCAAACCACTGTCCCGGGACGCTGACACGCTGACACGAACCACTGTCCCGGGACGCTGACATGATTAGAATTCCTCCTGTGGACAAAGGACCTCTCTTCTAGAAGAAGACCTGAGTTCTAGTCCATTAAAAATCATATTTGTATTTTATTCATATCCATATGAATTATACATATTATATATTACATATTTCCTTTCTTCTTGGACAATCACTTAATTTTTTTTAATATGTTCCACATAGGGTATTTTCTACCTTGTCTCAACTCTTATTCTAACCATTAGGATGAGAATTGGTGGATATATCAGCCTCCTTTACAAAAATCAGTTGTGTATGTAGCGGAAATTTGTATAACATGTACTGCTGAAGCTCATTGTACTAATTGTGAAAAATATTTAAATGTTCATCTTTTATGTGACCAATTTCCAGTTATGTCCAAGAAGGTTGCAAAATTTCTATCAGGAGTTATGGTTTAAATATGCCATTTGGTACCTGCATACATTATTATTTGTTTCAGATTTGTTCTCTGGTATTTGATGTATTTTTCATGACTGGTCTTAGACCATAAACAAATAGATTGACAGAACTGAAGACATGCTTAGGAGAAGAAATCGCTCTAAAATATTTTGCTTGCCAAGTTGACTGAAGTTTCAAGAGATGGATGATATAACTTTATGATACTTCATTGAATGCTATACTGCTAAACACTTTCTGGGTCATCCCAAAGGAGCACTTATTTTGAAATTGCATCTCCAGTTGAAAAAGTATTCCCTTCAGGGTTGAAGTAAGAGGGAGAATTTATTATCTACAGGTATTCTTCAGATTATAGTGGCAATCGGGATTAGAATTTCCATTGCTAAGTAATGTGGTCATAAAATGTGATGTCAAAGGACTGTATCAATTAGTGATGGCAATCCCTGTTGCCATTGTTAAGTGAGAATCATGGGTCCTTAAGCAAGTCCTCACATGACCATGACTTGCAACTTCCTGATGGCTTCTAAGAAGCAAATCAATGGGGAAGCTGACAGGAAGTTGCAAATCCCGGGCACAATAAACATTTCATAGGTGGTTCACAAGTTGGCTGGCAGGCAGGTGAGTTCCACAGAGTGCAGGTGGGCAGGATGTATGTGCTACAGTGCAAATGCAGCCAGTGGAGAATGTAGGTGCTATGGCCCACATTCACCCTGCTTCCTGAGGACTCCTTGAGAAAAAAAGTGGTGGAAGGAGGAGCAACTTACTAGAATGACTTGAGACTTCCTGTCTGCTTGCCCCTTGAAGCCAGCAGGAAAGATAATTATGATTATACAATACAGTACAATACAATACAATAATCAATAATCTTTGTTGCCATTGTTCTATACAGAACAACGAAATTGAAGATCTACATCAATTTTACAAACCTAACAAAAAACAACTATACAAGAATACATGTCAGCATACTACCCTCCCCACATATACACATTTAAAATACATGTCAACATATAGCAATAGTACTTAGATTTATATACCACTTTATAGTGCTTTACAGCCCTCTCTAAGCAGTTTACAGAATCAGCCTACCGTATTTTTCGGACCATAAGACGCACCTGACCTTATATAAGATGCACCCAGTTTTTAGAGCAGGAAAACAAGAAAAAAATATTCTGAACTAAATAGTACGGGTATACTAAAATATTTAGCTCCGTTGTTTTGAGAGTGCTTGCCCCCGCTCATGCATGCGCTGGACAGCATTTGGACCATAAGACGCACCCTCATTCCCCCCCACACACACTTTTTTGGGTAAAAAAGTGAGTCTTATGGTCCAAAATTTACGGGTTTTCCCTCAACAATCTGGGCCCTCATTTTACTGACCACAGAAGGATGGGTGGCTGAATCAACCTTGAGCTGGTCAAGATCGAACTCCTGAAGTGAGCAGTGAGTTAGCCTGCAGTATTGCATTCTAACCATTGCACCACCACAGCTCTGTGTCCACAGCATGCCTCAACCATTGAAAGTGCAAGCCAGTTACCAAGCACTCAAATTTTGGTCTCATAACCATACAAGGATTTCAGTGGCCACAACTTTGAGAACTAGTCATTAAGCCCTCATTCGATGCTGCTGTAACTTTGGAAGTTGTTGAACAACTAACTGTTCATAAACAAAGGCTATGTCTATTCCCTATTGTAATAAGTATTTATACTTTTGGGAGTCATCACTCCACCAGCTATATTGCAAAATGGCCTATAAAGAATATATTTCTTCATCGGTACAGTACATGAATGTTTTATGGGAGCTTCTGTTCAAATTCTGCACATTTCTTTTATGAATTTTTATCTTAATTTTCTTGTGTAATGAGTTAGCCAACCCGGTAGAGGTTATCCTTTACTTATGACTAGACATCCAGCGACTGTTCAAAATTATGGTGGTGCTGAGATTTAAAACTGTTCACAAAATCATAGCCATTGTAACATCCCCAAGGTCTCATGATCAAAATTTGGGTGATGGGCAGCCTGCCATCCTTACAGTCTCAAAGGATCTTCATCTCCCCCCACCTGCCTGTTTCACTGAACTATGTCCTTTCTGTTCTTGTGCTCTGCAGTTCCTGCTGCACTGGCTGACCTTTGCTGTGTCTCCTTGTTCCGCTGCTAACTAAGCGTGCCTGGCCTAACCTTTTGCAAGGCAGCTGCTGGCATGTCAGGCCTTTCAGAGTACAACTTGCCCAAATTGTGTGTCACCTTCTCAGGAGGCTTTGAATCCTTCCAAAGTCGTGTGAGAATGCCGCATGTGATTTGGACAAATCCATACAATATTTGTAAAATGCCGTGAGTGGCCTCAGGAAAAAAGCCTAGTGTGGCCAGCAGGGCCAGGTTGGATGTACCTCCTTGGCAGCATGAAGAAGACAATACATGTCACTGAGTTGACTGCACACGTGGAGACAGGGGTCTTAAGGTGCAGGGCAGCAAAGTGACTGGGCTGAGGTGGCCTGAGCTTCCTGGAGCAACTACTTTACACTTATACTATTGGGACTTCCTGGGTGTTTTATGCTTTTGGGGCACAACAGCCATGTACCATCTAGGCTGAGCCAGGTTGGACTGGCTGAGGAATCCATGGGTAGCTCTGGCTATGCATTGCAGTTCAGGGGTTTCTTGCAGCCCTAGAGCCACATTGTGTCAAGTCTCCCCTGAGCTGAAGTGTATTCTGTCATGGGCCCCCCTGCGCTCATACTGAATTTCAGTTGTGAGTAGCCTGAGGTGGACCTCCTAGGGTCTCTCCTTTTCCAGCAGCCCCAAGCTCCTTACTTGGAAAATCCTCTGCTTCCCATGTACCTACTCACATATCTGGACTTACGAAGAAAACTAGGACTGCCGGGATTACTGTTGCAAAGCATTGCAGTCATGTGACATCACGCTTTGTAACCACATTGCTTAATGATAAAAATTCCAGTCCCAGTTGTTAACTGATAACTCACTGGATTTTCAAAGTCATTGAGAATAGTTTTGCTTTTAATCTAATTAATCTTCCTATTTGTCAGTTTATAGAAGTGACTTCCATAGTTAAATCATTTGGATCAAACTAAAATCACTACTTTATAAACAGGCAAAGCTGTTTTTTTCCTCTTATTTGATATGGTAGAACCATTTTAAGAACCTATTTATATTTGCAAATAGTATGGAGTTTAGAAATTTTTTAGAATTAAAACCTTAACTACAATATAAGTACTTAAAAGTCATCCACACAGTTCACTGGGTTATAGGAGCCATAAGATTTGAAAAAAGTGTGGTTAAAATATTTTTCACTTCATTTTTTAGAGTTTTAGATAATGCAATTTCCTGTTCTGTTTAGCTATTCATTATTAGGATGCATTTCTCCAATAACAAGCAACTTTTGTGTCAGCATCAATGAAAAAATAAGATTTTATGAGTCAAATTATTTTTTCATATTAAAAAAAGATAATAAAATTTAATATTTTGCAATTTTGGGGTGTTTAATCACTAGTGCAAAATTGTCTCCTGGAGTTCAGTAGTAGTAGGGCACCGGAACCACCAGTATAGAGAGAAAAATGATTGCCACAAATTTTTAAACAATCAGCAAGCGTTGTTGAACATAGATGCGATAAATCCTTGAGTTTACAAATTAATGATGTGGAAGAAAACTGTTAGATCTGAATGAGACTTTATGTATCATTTTACTCTTTTAAAATAGAAAATGGCATATAATACATTCACAGAAGCATACAGTGTACAGACAACTTTTGCAATCGAATGTGAATTCATTAAAATGAAGTATATGAAGTGAACTTCATTAAAATGAAGTATATCAAACATTTACTATTTTAACATTACCTGTATTAAGTGCCATTTATATATTCATTTCAAAGTTCTTTGTTACTTAATCCAAAATGAATTTGAAAAGATAATTGCAGTGAGTTTACTTCTCAGCAAGCATCTCAAAGTTTATTCATTTACAAACTGTAAAATTAGTTCGATTTGCGCAATCATTTCTGCTCTATCTAATATAATTCAGTTTCTTTTCATTGAAATAATATTTTTGTTGTATTTAATTGTGTGGAATGGCTGTTGTGCCATTTTAGGGCTGCTCATTCACCTTTGGTCCCCGCTGGTGCTCAGGTCTCACCTGTATTTCTCACATATACAGCATTCACACTGTGGGAAAATATCTCAGCAGATAGGCTAAACCAAGCGAGGGTAGCTGACAGGACTTCAACTCTTGGTAAGGTAAGGGATTTGTCTGCCCCAATGTGAAAAGCCTGGCCCTGGCAGATTGAGACAAGGAGATTGATCAACAATCCCATGAGCAAGAAAGCAGGCCCAGCAGGTGTTGTGGAGAACTAAGAACATGACAAACCTCATGATCATCCAGTGCAGCAGGAGAGGTCGCCATCCACAATGGTTGTTCATGCCGCTGGATTAAGTTATTTTCTGCCAAGAGAGTAGGACTGCTCCTGTACAGCGGCTAACTTAAAATACCATCATATAAAGGTTTATGTTGTACAACCCATCTCCAATTCACCTCAGTTCCAAATCTAATTGAGTCCTGCAGCAATGATGTGTTTGTGTGTGTGCCAGCCAAAGCAACAAGTGCAGATGACCAGATAGTCACAAACCTGCACATGGGTGGGTTTTGGACCATTGGTTGTTCATCTTCACCTGGGGCAGCAGAAGACATCCAACAGCATCCAGGCTGATTGGGCAGCCCTTTTTAGGATAGCACTGATATCCTCATATGAAAGAGAAGGGTTAGAAGAGGTTCCCTAAACATTACCTGTCCCACAATATCTGGCCAGCTAACTGTGGCCAGATTATCTCCTTATCAGTCAAGAATCCAGAAAAACAAATCAAGCAAAGCTTATCATTGGAGCCTGAAATGTTTGCATGTTGCTGGATCAAGAGAAGGTAAAGATAAACAAAAGATAAACAGCAGCATCAGCAGACTGCAAGACTTGGGCCAAGTCCAAAGTTTTTAAGATGTACTTAATGAAAAATCATCCAGCAATTTACTGCTTGTAGGAACTTGTTTTGAAAAATGGACACATTTTAAAGATGTTATCACACAGACTGTGTAACAGCTGTACAGTACTCCAAATAAAAACATGGACTGATCAAGACTGGTTTGATGAAAACTAAGACCATCTCAGCAGCCCTCAGTCCAAGAACAAGGCCTATGCCAGTGATGGCGAACCTTTTTGGAAGCAAATGCCAAAAATGGGAGGGGGGAAGTGGGCGTGGCCACCCACGTGCCACTTCCTGTTTAGGTGTGCGCATGCGCACTGCTCACTTCCTTGTTTGGGCTTGGGAGAGCGCACACACGTGTGGGGGGAGGAGCATAGCACGTGCTATTGCCCCCCTGCATGTGCATTCGCGCTTCCAAGCCCCAAAACGCCAAAACCCCCTCAAAGTTTCACAGGTTTTTTTGGCATTTTGGGGCTTGGGAGGGCGTGCGCATGCATGGGGGCAGATTGGGGATAGCTCGCGTGCCGGGCGACATGACTCCGCGTGCCACTTTGGACACGCATGCCATAGGTTCGCCATCACTGGCCTATGCAGACTGGCAGAATGATCCATCATCTATCACAAAGAAAGTAAAATTTAAATACCTGCAATACAAAGTACAGGTGGAACTGCAAGAAATGGAGGACGAGTGGTGGCAGAGAAAGACATAGCAGGTATAACACACATGCTATCAGTTCTTCAGCACTATAAAAGCAAGTTATGGTCCTTTTAAATCAGAATACTCTCCCTTTGTTGTTCTATGATGGGTCGAGTTTGATCAATAGCAATAGCACTTATATACCACTTTATAGTCTGAAGTCTGCCAGCATTGGGTCTGTAATAATCAGAGCCATAATGCAGTGGGTGGGACAATGGATGACCACTATATATGCCTTTACTTGCCCTGTTCTGGAGACTGGGAAGTCACTTCCTGGGTAATCCATGCAAGTACTACGACTGTGAAGGAAATCCTCTCCCACAGTGACACTGGCTAAGGGAATTAGAAGCTGTGACTACTGACAGAACCCACTGGTCAACCTTTTGCTACAGAACCTTCACTGGCTTTGAAGATAGGCCTTGCCAAAAACTGATAGAAAACTGTGAGTGGCATCACAGAATAAGACCCACATTTATGGTAACAATGGATTTCCATTGTGCTAGAGTCTGTGATTCCAGACTGGGACTGCAGAGCCACCCCTCTGTCCACAAATGAACTGCACAATATTGTATCTTCTTCGACCCCAAAGGACTATCTATATGTGAGACATATTTTTGAATAAACTCAGCAGTCTTGATGCAATGCTATGCTTTAGGAAGAACAAGAACTTTTCCACTGAGAATGTCCTGTTAAGATCTAAGAAATGTAAAGAAATGTTGAGGTCTTCCAGAAGATCATTTGTACTTAGCAAAAAGATTAAGCAAAGAGAATTCAGGATTTCTGCATTTAATCCCAAAGCTAGCTGTGTACTAAACTTAGAATGCTTATTTTGGAATGAAATATGCTCACAGCAGATGCTGAGATTTAAGACATTTCTGTTCCTTAGAATTTACAATTTTACTCCACCCCAGTTCCATAGGTGTTATTGTTTATTTTCTACTCTTTTCCTGCAGACATGGTAGTCAATGAAAAAGCGATGGTCACCTTTAAAGTAACAGTGTCTTCCACACAGATAGATCCCCCTTTAAAACTAAATTTATAGTCCTTTTGTAATTAATGATTTTGATTCCCTTTTATTGGCTTTACTAATGGCAAATAGTATTGGTGTTATTTCAGTTTAAAAAGTAGTCCAGGTTCAGATACTTCTTTTTATTAAATCTGATGGAAGCTGCAGAAAAAAAACCTCTGTCTTAATAACTTTCTCCTTTCCAAAGATTTAATTGACTACTCTTCAGCAACTGTGCTGTGGGTGTTGTCCATAGATCATCAATTATTTCTCTTCTGAGAGTTGATGTCTGAAAAGTATTTCAAAAACATGTCATATAATCTGTCCCATCTGGTCTGTGGATGCAGGACTTGATACCAAATTCTCTGTTGTCTACAAAAAAGATAGCGGTTTATGATCTATCCTGGGTTTGCGTGTCCTCAACTGGGGGCAATTTAGTGGCCTAACACTCCAGATCAAATCCCCATAATTACAAAAAGAGTAGTGTACAACCATCTGTCTAAAAGGGTTTTTTTATACTATATGTATATACCAAGGGTATATACTTGGCAACTTTAAGACTTGTGGACTTCAGCTCCCAGAATTCCTGAGCTAACATGACTGGAGGAGGAATTCTGGGAGTTGAGGTCCAGAAGTCTTAAAGCTGTCAAGTTTGAAGACCCCTGGTATATGCAGTACATACACATATATATGAAACCCTTTTTTCATATTCTATGCACAGCACACATGCTTTCTTGGGATTAAAGTTTCAGACAGTTTTCCTTTTAAGCACTAACGCATGGTCTCTATGTCCCCTTTTACCCTGTGACATTGTAATTGTATATGAGAATGACCTTGAGATGCAGGAGACAGAGCTGGTAACTGGATAATTGGCGTGTCAAAGATACCTCAGCCCACAAAAAGAGTTGGGGGTATGAGAAATGTTTTAGAAAAAAACCCACCCTAGTTTTCTAGAGAATAAAAGGAAAGGAGGGGAAAATACTTTCACTTTTGAGAATTTCTATTAATATATCCTTGCAATAAAGATAATGCGACATAAAGAAACACTGGTTGTGTTTCTTATTTGGGTTACTTCACAGAGCTTACCTTCTCTCATCTTCCATTTTTTAATTTTTGATGATTTTTTTTGTGTGTGTGGGAGAGCACTATACAGATAATCCTTGACTTACAACCACAACTGAGCCCAAAATTTCTGTTGCTAAGCAAGACAGTTTTTGAGTTTTGCCCCATTTTACAACTTTTCTTGACCCCGTTGTTAAGTGAATCACTGAAATGAAGTTAGTAACACAGTTGTTATAATCTGACTTCCCCATTTACTTGTTTGTCAGAAGGTCACAAAAGACGATCACACTGCAGCTGTCATAAATATGAGTCAGTTGCCAATTATCTGAATTTTAATCACATGACCTTGGAGATGCTGCAACGGTCATAAATGTGAAAAATGGTTATAAAAATTGTCACTTTTTTCAATGCTGTGGTAACTTTGAACAGTCACTAAGTGAACTATTGTGAAGTTGAGGACTACCTGTATCTTCAGCTTTCATCTCACTTAGGCCTCAATTTTGTTGTATAAATAGTGTTTCCCACTCATTGCAGTTTGGTTTGATTTAATTCAGTATTGGGGGTGGGGGGTTGTTCTGCAGGCTATCCATTTTGACCACCAAAATTAGATATAGTGTGTTAAAAGATCTTCTTTCGTTTGAGGCTGTATGGCGTGTCTTACTCAAGGCTGCAATTATGGTCTGTATCCTTCTCAAGACTGCAAATAAGATTCGTTCAAATAGACAAGTTTGACAAATTTTTTTCCTAAATTGTATCCAGCCCAAATCTTTCTCATCGTGCCTCTCGAAGCATGTCACTTATCTTGATCTCAGTTGCTCCTCATATTTTGATAACAGATATAACCCAAATTACAATTCTTGTAATGTTCAAATTTTATTGGATTCAAGAAATGGCTGGCTAATATTTTAGTTTTTTAGAATTTCTTTTTGACTACAAGATGCTCAGGTTTTTTTAAGCCAATCTTTTAAAATTGTTTTTTAATAAAATGGAACCCTGTATTTCTATAGGTGACAGAGAACAACACTGAAACCATTTTCTATATTTACAGAGAAACCTAAACAACTCCAAAATTATCCTTGGCATCCCCTGGGATTGAAGAATTCAAAGGCAGTGGTGCATTTTGTTTCCAGTCTGGCTTGCGTTTTGGTTGCATGATTGCCAACATTTCAGCAAGTTCGTTACCGGTGGTCTTCACTTAATGACAATTTGCTTAGTAACCATTCAAAGTTATAATGGACATTCTCCAAATCTTCATATGACCCAGTTCCAGACTTCCCAGGGCTTCACATACAGTATCCCTGCAGTCACATAATTACCTTTTGGTGGCTGGCAACCAGGTTATCTTTATGGCTTTATTGGTAGTTTGTAGCCTTTTCACCCATAAAATTACATTAATTTGCTTAATGACCACGGCATTCACTTAATGAAAGCAGCATATGCTTAAAAATCACTGCAAAAAACATTGTAAAATCGATCTGGTGATGCGAGTACCTCAACTTATGACTATCATGAGGTATAATTGAAATTCCAGGTTCCATTATAGTTGTAAATTGAGGGCTACCAGTGAACAAAATCATCTTCGAAGTTCAAAAGTTTCTGTTCCAGGATGAGCATTGGCAGAACTTTACTAGAAACCTTATGTCTTTATCATTCATAGATAGTGTCTCTCCTGTTCATTTTTATATGAATTCTGTTGATTATGAAGACTCCCAAGTGGCTATTTCAGGTACAAACACAGTTCACTAACGGTTAAGATGGTCATGGTTGTCAGTATTTCTGTTTTTTTCTTTCTTGAAAATATTTTCTCCGTTTCCTGTGATAAGATGCATCTTCATATTTAGGTCAGTGGCAGCTCTGTGTCCTCAATCAGACCATGAAGCAATTAGAGATTACTAAATTTGATTGCAAAAGCCATCATGAAGTCCTTTAGTAATTCCCACTGCCCTTTTAATAATTTTCTATGCTAATTCCCTGGTTCTTTACATCAAAGATAGCTTTTGTTATGGTTGTTAGCTGAGCATAGTGTACTGTACTGATGAAATAATTGTTCTTTGGGTACTTAACCCTCCACCTAATCTTCCATAAGGTTGAGATGGTTGAGCTAAGTTAATTGTTGGAATGTTCGGAGTTAATCCAATTTTTCAAAAATTAACTTTCTTTAAATACGATAGACATGAGATTGTTCCATATACAGGATACATCTGGGAAAAACAAGGTTTATATGTATTAGAGTTGTGCAGTTCTTTGGATTCTAAGGCTAAAGGTGATTCAGAATGATTAGGTACACATACACAAACACACATCTAAAACATGTATCTAAAAATTCTTGAATTAAGCTATCTTTGAATTAAACTTGTCTTTGTTCAGATAAATAGATACAGTTGATTTAAGGAGTTGCAAAGAGATTGTATGCTCCCTCAAAATCCAAAGGAGGGTTTTGTCTTCAAATTCAAAACATTCTCAAGTCCTATTTATGCTTCAGGAAGGAAACTGTTTTCATTTTTTTGGTTAGTAAAAATGTCCTTGAATAATATGAACCAAGGGAAGATTTATTTTAATTGAAGTGATATCTGAGGACTTGTGCAAATGACAACAGTAAAGCTGGATGAAGTTATTTTTAGACTGTTAACACTGAATTGAGGTGACTCATTTAGTAAGGTTTTCAAAATGAATTAGTGGCTCAGTTTGTTGCACAAATACAACATACATGATGGTTTAAAATACTCTAAGGCTTTACAATTATGTAAACTGAGTAATATTGCTAAATAACTTCTTTTCTAAAAATGAGAGTATGTACACTCAAATGTTTTTAAATAAATAAAAATGTTCATGTGTTTTTGTAGCCACAAATGTTTCAGAACTTTAACAGATTTGTTTTGTCCTTTAGTTTTATCCCTCCAGTGAAATCTTTAAAGACCTTAACAAAATTCTTTTATATACCCAGTAGGAAAAAATGATCCAGATCCATTTCTTGGTTCAATGGCTGTTCATCTCCTTTAGGGAATAAATAATTTATCAATTCTACTTGTATGTCTATATCTTTCTTCATATCATTGCTTGTCATGTTAAATCTCTCTTCAGACTAATCTCAGGATTATTCATTGCAGCATGTTCTTGTTCTGTAGCTTCATTACAACATACTATCCATTTTATCAAGAACTTTTGTCTATGCTTTCAAATATAGATTGACAAAAACATGTTTAATTGCTTCTGTTATAAAATGCTGCTCTATTCTTTTCTGTATCCTCTAGCGCTCTCTCCTGTCCAGAAGAACCCTTAAAAACCATGCTACCATCTGGTTATTTATTTGGTTTACTGGAATTCCTATAATAATTACTGTTCATTTATTATTACATCTATATAAAGATCAATCAAATCATCATATATTTATTATTTGTAGTAAAGTGTTAATGTAACTATTTAGAAATAAGAGGGTGATTTTTGTCCTTGGACTGGATCCTGCTTGTGATGAATTACTATGCATGTAGATCTTCCCTGAGTTTCAGAGGAAGTCCAGTGATGAAATAGAATAAGAAATGCCTAGGATTGAGCAATTATAAGAGACTTCCTTAAGTATTCCCATTGACAGGCTCAAATTGGGGACAAGGTATCTGTCTGGGCCCTCCTTGATCTGCAGGTGGCCTTTGGTGCCATCAGTCAAGGTGCACTGGCTCCTCATGGTCTTCTAGATCTAATTGAAGATGCTGGATACCACCTAAAGAGGTCCGCATGGCAAAGGATCAGCCTATTGGCAGGACAGCCTGTCACCCATTGTTTCTGCCCACTGCACCAGGTCCAGCAATGAAGGCATGCTCCAGGTCCCATCATCAAATGGGGTCATCTTGTTTCACTTTTGAGTTGTGCCTGCCCTGTGGAACTGCATCCCCCTAGAGATCCATAATTCTGAAATCCTGGCTACTTCCCAGGGATGCAGGCCAGGCAATTAGATAGCTCTGTTGGTAATGTGACTTTTTTGGTTGGAATGTTACTTTTTATAAGGTGTCATGGCCTTACACTTTTATGGTGGTTTGAATCTTTGTATATGATCCAGAGTCACTGCTGTGAGATGGGCAATTTGGTAAATCAAATAAATACATAAATAAATCTACCAATGCACTATGAATAGCCATCTAAACTACAGTTCGTTTAATTGAATTCATGATAGACTGTTTGAATCTCATAGAATAACATCTGACTACCTGACATTTCCAAAATGGATGAAACTGGTCATCTGGTGCCTGCCCTCTGGTAGTCTGTGTAACTATTTTCAAACTCAGTATTAACATCCATAGTATTGTGCATAGTTCATGAGTAAAATATGAAAAATAATGAACCCTCAAGTGCATCTTTTGACAGCCAGTATGATGTAGTGACAAGGAGCTCGGCTAGAAACAGGTAAACCATGAATGCTGGTCCTCCTTTTGAACATAAAAACCAGTTGGATGATTTTGGCCCAGTCATTCTCTCTCAGTCCACCCAAATCATCTCCCCTGTCACGAGCAAAATAGAAGGCAGATGCATTAGATAATGCATGCTGCTTTGAGTTGACCACAAGTAAAATGAGATAAAAATCTAATAAATAATCACATAAGCTTGCCGAAGCCAATCACATGAGACCAAAAAAAATATTAACTTAGCAAGAAAAGGATTACAAAGCAAAGATGGACTATAATCCTTGTAAGGTGTTTCCCTGAAAATAAGACCTACTTATTTTCTTTTGGGCTTGAAAATAAGCACTCAGGCTTATTTTCGGGGAGGTCTTATTTTTTTGATGTGCAGCAGGTGGTGAGAATGGGGGCTGATGGGAGTGTTAGCACAATTTCCACTAGCCCTGCCCTCTCCGTCTCACTTGCCTGCAACTACAACAGGCTGAGCTCTTCAGATGCCCTGACCTCCATTCGCCCTACCTGCTTGCCCAGCTGCTGCTAGGCCACTTCTTGGCCATGACAGGCGCTGTGCTTGCTGCTGATGCCCATGCTGCTACTGGCCTCATTGGGGGACTCTTCACCCTCCTGGCAGCACTGCTCTCAGCCACCCTGCTGGGAAACTCCTGCCTAGCCTTCGGTGAGTTGTCCCAGATCTAAAACCTCCAAAGCGCTGCCAGCCTGTCAGGGCCCCTTCACAAGTGGCCACTGGTGGAGCCATGCCACCTGTGCTGCCTTGCCTGCTGCCACCTTTGGGCTGCAGTACATATTTGGTACTGCAGACGTTAGGCCTACAGCTATACTGAGCCCGTCACTGGAGGCTCTGATGGATGCTGTAACTCTCTTGCCACCTGTGCAAGGCAGATGTGGGGCTGCCTCTGGTCGCTTTCAGTGTCTTCCTCACTGGCAGCTCTGCATCCACCTTGCAACACACCCCTCCCCCCCATTTTCCTGCCAATCGTCCTTTCCTTGAGGAGCCCTGCACAGATGCACATCCCAAAAATGCTCCCGCCGAAGCTCCAGCCTTGCAATCCTGTGAAAGCGGAGATGGACAGTGGAAGGAGTTGGGAGAAGAAGGAAAGGTGACAGCATGGACCTTTCTTGGCACAAAGCTTCACAGAAAGAAAAATCAAAGTGTAATGGGGGGTGGGTTTCCTGTAAGTATGGTGTTAAAAGGGCTGGGGCTGTCAAGAGTATGCCAGAAACACTTCCAGGCACCCAGAGAGACAGAATGAGAGGCAACTCCTGGACCTTGCTGGCTCAGCTGATCCGTAGGGCTGCGATTAAGGGGCAGAGCCTCCATGAGGTGACTGGGAAAGTAAAGGGCTGCCTCATGTGCTGGCCACACCCATCTCCTTCACTAGGGCTTATTTCTGGTGTAGGGCTTATATTAGGCCCATCCCAAAAAATCAGGCTAGGGCTTGTTTTCGGGATAGGTTGTATTTTTGGGGAAACACAGTAGCACAATACTTGAACAAATTTCTTACAATGGAATAACAATCCCATTTTGCTAAAGGCATTTTCTCTCTTTCCCTCAATCTGTCACTTTCATTTTCTTTTCATTCCCTTCTCCTACATATCCCACTGACAGAAGTACCCCAGTCTGTCCAGCCTTTGACTCTCATCAATCATCATTATCAATGGCATATCCTTATTCAGCAGATCCCAAAGCTCATTAAACCATACCTTTATTTTATGTATTTATCATATATATTTAAGGGGTGGGTAGATGTATCTTGGTTATGGTATTTAAGTGAAGATATGAAGAAATGTATTGAATTATGCGTGACTCACTTAAAATAAGTAGTAAAGAACAAGGATTTGATTTGGAAGATTTCAACTTGTTCAGCATATGGAAAATTGTAAGAATAAGACCTCTAAGAAGACTTAACAAGAATTGATTCGGAGAACACGAAGTGTTTCTTAGAACTAAAGATGGTTGCCATGTGAACTGGGTAGGGAGTATGCCCAGCTAAGACTACATAGCCTTACTAGAAGTTATAACAATGTGTTAATACTATTTTGGAGCTGTTGCATAGTATTCTGAAAGACAAGTCTCTTTACAATATTAATGTGATGAACAGATCTTGTAACTCTTTCAGTATATGTGATGCTGGCTATAACTCATAAACTATCCGTAAGTACTTCAAAAGTCTTGTGTGCCCTGAGGCATAGGAAAGTTATTTTTTAAGTCTTCAAGAGCTAGAATAGTTCCAACTCAATAGTTCCATGGAATAGTTCTAGATTTTGACCAAGAAGGTACAGAAGGGATACAGTGATCAATTGTCATAGTTGGGCAAACAATCTGAATATGGATTTTCTACGGTGTAAATATGGAAGACCTCTTAAATAGAAGGCATGACATTCAAGACATACTGTGGTATTTGAATTCTACACAAGTAATATTAGTAATATTAATATGTTACAGTTGAGCCTCCATTTTTTGATATTGTTAAAGTGGAATGGCAAACAATATATTTTCACACATAAGACTTAAATAATACTCAAGCTGCTTGTACTATTTATTAACATCTGCTGCTTGCACACGTCAAAAAGAAAATGGTAAAGAAACATTTGTAATATGCAGATAAGCAATTCAGTAATTATATATTCAACTTTTCAAACCTAATTGTAGTGAGATCCTCATTAAACCTTTCTGTGAAAAAACACCCACTACATCTGGTAACATATAAGCCTCATTTATTTTCTTCAAGATGTACGCTCTTGCTGCTATGCATAATTCCTTGGCCAGCCAAGTTTCACCCTATATGTTAATCACAAAGATCATTTTTGTTGTTAATATTAACATATTTATTTCTTCATATGTTGACGGATGTGCTACTGGTTTTGAGAATATTTTCTTCTCCAAATTTCAGATTAGGTGGAACTGTATCTGCATACAAGATAGTGCCAGATGAGATAGAAGAAATCAAGGTATAGTGTTAATTATGCTACTGCTCAATTCTTTAATATATTTGTAAATCTTACTATATAATTATGAACATCCTATCATGATTCTTAATTTATCTAGTAAATGTTTTAGTATTTGAATGTATTTTACTTCGATACTGTTAAAGACCTTTTTAATGAAATCACAATGATTCTTGCATTAGTGAAATTAAGTGCTTCTTTCAACAATTAGTATAATATTGGAGTATAAGAGTAAATATTCTTTATTTTACCTTTATTTCTGCAAAATTAGATTATCAATTAATGAACTGAACAATTGCTTTGGTATATATATATCAATTTATACAGATAGTCCTCGACTCAAAACAGTTCATTTAATGACTATTCAAAGTTACAACATCACTGCACGATCATTTTTCAGAGTTATGACCATTGCAGCATCCCCATGATCACGTAATCAAAAATTGGATGCTTGGCAACTGGTCCTTAGTTCTGATGGTTGCAGTGTCCCTGGATAATGTGAAAGTTTGCAACCTTCTGACTAGCAGAGGCAATGGGGAAGCCAGATTCACTTAACAACTGGATTACTAACTTAACAACTGCAATCAATTCAATTAACAACTGTGGCAAAAAAAGTCATAAAACAGAGCAACATTCACTTAACAACTGTCTCACTTAGCAACAGATTGTGAGCTCAATTGTAGTTGTAAGTCGAGAACTACCTGTAATTGGTATTGCAGTATATGACTGATATATGTTTAAACATTTTGTTGTGGCTCGGCATCATGCTGCAGATCTGGCATCTGATTCTGACTCTGAGGGAGATCTGGAGTAGGATGGAGGGGAGGAATCCGGCTGCTGAGACTGTGCCTGTGGCTGGGCCATCCACTAGTTATCAGGAGCCTTCAGCTTTTGATAGCAGTGGAGAGGCAGCCCTGATTAATGCAAGGACATGCAGGCTCTTGAGAAGGCAGCAGCAATGGAAGGGACGAAGCTAAGCCATAGCTGACCAGTGATTGGCCACACCCCGTGGGAGTTAAAAGGGGTATGGTTGGAAACAGACTTCCACAGAGAACAACTGAGTAATATGGAGTATCAAGGAATGTGTTTGGTTCTATGGTGGTTTGCCTTGTTTCCTGGTATTCCTGTTCAAGTATTCAGTCTTACCAACTGGTCTCTGTATTTATGTTCATCTGTGAGTTTTGGACGGTGGACTAATTAGCGTGAGTTATTATCTCTTATCCGGACAATTGGCATTTTGCTTGGAAAAGTATGGAGGCTTGCCAGAGGCTTCTGGCAAGTTGGGAGCATTCAGATTATTTCAACAAGAACAGACTGCTGGAGGTTTTGACAATAAAGGACTCTGTGTTCTTAAGAAATAGTCTCGGTTCCTGCTTTTCAGGCGTGGAACACAACACATTTACATGGATTGTGTCTTTTATCCAATTAAATAGCACAAATGTAGGCTAACTTAAAAGTTAGGTTTGGGTAATATAGTTTGCATTAATTTCTTTTCTCTGAAATTAAATATTTGTTTGGATGTTTTATTTGTTTGGATTTTTATACCGCCCTTCTTGGTGCTCTCTGAGCTTGGTTGTTTTCTTGCAGATGTTTCATTACCTAAACTAGGTAACATCATCAGTGTTAATCTAATGGTGCTAATCTAACAGTGCAAGTAAAACAGTGTTAATCTAACAGTGCTAATCTAATCTAACAGTGCTAGTCTAACAGTGCTAATAATGTAAATTATGTATAGAATTTTATAGCATACATGCTGCTTAAGAAATCCATTCAAATGCATGGGAACAGAGAGTGTCAGAAGTCAGTACTTTTTTTTTCTTTTCTTCCTCCCTTCCTCACGTTTCTTTCCCCTTTTCTTTCCCATTGTGTCCTATTATGTGCTTTTATATTTTTGTATTTTATTCTATAACCTAACACAAATGTTTTTTTTAAAAAGGAGATCCATACAAATGCTTAGTAATAGTAAACTTAGCTCTAAGAAATTTTCCAAATGCACATTTGTGAAATCAGAAAACCATTCTTATTAATTAAAACATTTTTACCTGTTTACATTTAAAGTGTGCACAAGATCCTGCTACCTCCATTAAAAGACTATATAGGAAATTAGCAGATGTATTTGTGGAAATATATTTTTCCCATTCAAAATTAGCTCACATGTTTCTCTTCAATGCTAACCTAAGCCATTGCTCTGCTGCTTCCAAATGGTTTTGTAGATAGTTTTTTATTTTAAGCTTCTTAATTTCACTGACAGTATATTTCAATAATATTTGCTTTATATGGGTTTTAATAATTGCTGTTAATATGTTATTGTTATTAACAGTTTAAATACCTTTGTAAACCACTCAGAGAATTTTATCAGACAGAAAAGTATAACACTATCAACAATAATATAGGAGCAATTTTTCATGGTACAAGAAATTGCAAAAAGTGTGGATGTGGGTATGTGGGTTTGTGTGAAACACTTCGGTGAAAATGTTGAAGTTGATACAGAAACTCCTGGACCCCAGTCAGCAAAAATATTATGGCTTTTTTTTCTAGTTTAACTAGAGAACCAATGTTTTGCTTGAAGATTATTTTTTGTTATTTCATGAACAAATATTTTATTAACAATTCCATCTTATTTAATTCCCTAAAAAGTTTAAGGCCATGCATTTTTTATTTTTAATATGAGGTTTTGCATTGTTGCTATATGTTTCTATGGATAGAGGCTACAGTATTTAAAGGAAATAATTGATTAGCAGCTGCTTGGATACTTGTAGTGTATTTTATTAATTCGTCTCATCTTAAACTTGATAAGCTAAGTATATCCATGTACTTGATTTGGTTACTGCCTTAATTTATTTTCTAGAGCTTGCACAATACACTGAACTGTAAGCTAATAGAACAGTCTAGGTTCACAGAATGAAGTAGGCCATAATATTTAATATTAAAGGTAAAAATAACTAAGGCTTAAACAGGCTTAATATACAAAATACAATCCTAGATTTTAAACTCATTTAGTTAGAGTGTTTGGTAATGCACCTTAGCCAAAATTAAGCTGACAAAAACTTGTAATTGGGGCCAAGTTCAAGACATACTGATATCTAACAATTTGGCATTATTATCTGAGTTGCTCTGGCTCTGGAAAACATACTTGCATTAATATTTAGCAGAATGTGCTTTCTCCCTATCTATTTTTATGGTGCTGGAAAGTTATTTTTACAAACTGACACTAGTTTAATTACTGTTTCCTATGAGAAAAATATTGTCTTGCCAGAGATTACTGGCACCCATCCCAGCAACATGTTTAAGAGTAATATTTTTTGGAGTTATCAAAATTTTAGTCCAAGATACCATATATTTCTTAAAGTTATGTCATCATGGATTATACTTCTGTATCAATTACATTCTAAGTATTGAATAAAATATTAACAGTGACTGAGTTTGTGGATATTGTAACTGGATACATATTAACATATGGATCTGGCCTGTTTATGGAATAGCCGTGTAACTTCTTTAACATGGGAAGATTGCATCTGTACCTGAGAATTGGAAAAATGTTAACCACTTCCTCTTTCCCTTTTTGGAGAGGGGTGGGAGGGGTGGGAGAGAGAGAGATTAATTTTTTTTACAGAAACTTTTCTCACTTTCTTTAAATACTGATTTGATGCTCCCAAATTTTATAATTCTTATTATTTTATTGTAATTATATTTGCAGATTATTTTAAAAAGTTCTCTTTTATTTATTTACTAAATGTATATGCCGCCCATCTTTCTATCCAAGTTTTAAGCTATCATATTAAAAAGCAATGTCAAAAAGCAATTCTGTCAGATATTTTTTAATGACAAATCCAGGTAGGGTTTTTCCCCCTGGTGTTAAGACTCAGGCAGGTTCAAATGGAAGAACAGTCTAGTAATCAGGAATCCTCAAGGCTGGCATCCTATAGGTGTATTGGACTGCAACTAAAAATTGTAGTCCAGCTCAGTGGTGGGATTCAGCCGGTTCTCACTGGTTTGGGTGAACTGGTTGTTAAATTACCCATCCCACCCCGCACCCCCTGCTATCAAAGTGGATTCTGGGTGCTGCGCTGCAATGGAGAAATTGGCAAGGCAAGGAGAAGGCTCCTTTCTCTTTTTCTTCTCCCTGCTCCTCCTCCTCCTCCCCTCATGCTGGCCGTTCTGATGCCCATTTCCCCATTGCAGCGCAGCACAACACCGAAGGGGGGTAATTTAACAACTGGTTTGCCCAGGGTCAGGTTGGACCATGCTTCTCATGACAGCCAACCTGACCCTGAGAGAACTGGTTGTTAAATTATTTGAATCTCACCACTGGTCCAGCTCATTTGAAATAATACTGACGGTATGTGTTCTGAATATTAAAGGTAAAGGTAAAGGTAAAGGTTCCCCTCGCACATATGTGCTAGTCGTTCTCGACTCTAGGGGGCAGTGCTCA
>JANHFR010005142.1:170476-183472 GCA_032468015.1 Mimophis mahfalensis | reverse complement strand
TATAAATTTGATAAATAAATAAATAAATAAATAAATAAATAAATAAATAAATAAATAAATAAATAAATAAATAAATAGTTGCTAATAAAATTCCATCTACCTATTTCTCCTCTTCAACAACTTCAAACAAGATCTTAGCAACTTCTTTTAATATCTGGGAAAGTGCTTGAATCTAGACTTTTACAAATCTTCAAGAAATTGTTTTTTCACTGTAGTGATGCACACCAATATTATAAGTGAATACTACTATTTACAGTCTTAAGATTATTGTATGTGACAAATATGGTTTCACAGTTCAATTAATTTGACTGTAATTTATTTCTAATTAATTATTTTGACCCATTTTCCACATAATACTATTACTATTTTTTATAGCTGTTGAATCCTGAAGATGACTTGTTACCAGGAAAGATTAGAGATAGTAATCGTTCAACTCTTTTAGCAACAATTCAAGAGCATGGATATCCGACAATCAACCTGGGGATTGTAGGAGATAAGTATGTGCAAAATAACTTTGCTTTTTCTACCACACTATTATTTTTATATATTGTTATATACCTCTTTTTGTTAATTTGCTTTGAAAGGCATACCTGTATATTTCTGGGATTCACCACTTTTTCCATTCATTTCATGCTTCTAATGGGATAAATCTTATTTCTTAATCCTTCAATTTTCCACAATTAGCTTCTTTTGAGGAATGTAACTCTTGATGGTCAGAACTTGAGATTTGGTTAAAATTCTGTTATTGCTTTAATGGATTGCTTTGCAGAAAGCATTTTGGCCATCTTTGCAACCTAAGCAGAAATAAAGCAATGAATCCAAGAATGGCCACCTCTAGCATGAATAACTAGATTGGCTAAATATCAGTACAGTGTAATCATCAACTTATTATCCTTCATTTAACAACTTTTTGAAGCAGCACTGAAAACAGTTATTTATGATCAGTCCTTGCACTTAACAACTGATCCAGTGTTCCTCAGTCATGTGAACAAAATTTGGGCAAGCAACATGTATTTACAATGGTTGCAATGTCACAAGATCACATGAACACCATTTGCAACCTTTCCAGGGGGCTTCCAATAAACAAAGACAATTGGGGAAGCCAGATTTGCTCATAAGCCCTGACAAAGATGGTTGTAAAATTGGGTGAGACTCACTTAACAAAGCGTTGCTTAAAAGTCCCAGTTGTGGGTAGTTAAGTAAGTGACTCCTTGTTTGGTAAAAAGGTTTCTGTGACATTATGCCCAGTCAAAACATGCTGTTTTTTTAAATAATGCTTTTAGGTATACATGGGGTAGACTATATTAAGTTCTTTGCTTATAGATTTCAATCTGATGAATGTCATATTCATTTATTATAATATTTTTTGATTTTCATTGTTTCTTCTTTGATTATGTATGAAAATGTGTCCCCTTAAATTTCCCAAATTTTAGGAGCAGGAATTTTCTCATCTTCATTATAGTCATTATTTTTGTTTAGAAGTCAAGACATCCTCTTGAACTGCAGTGAACTTCATTTAGATAGTGTTTAAAAACTTTTAAAGTTAAAATTTCAACATTGTTTGACCTCTTCCTTGGGCTCAGCCTGGTTATCCCCTACAATTTGAAAAGAAAGCTATAGTTTATGGAAAGACATCAAGATATACAGGTACAATTGAGCCCTAAATCTCTGTTGCTAAGCAAGACATTTCTTAAGTGAGTTTGCTCCATTTTATGACCTCCAAATTTCGTGGGGTCTTTCCTAATGGACTTAGTTGAAGAAAGTGTTGATTTTAATGAGTGTTGTGCTGTTTTAAATATGTTTTTATATTAATGTTGATTGCGGAGGAAGCATCGAAATTTCACTTGGTGTACTCAGCGGGAGTATCCCGAGTGTATTAACCACAGTGACAGTAAAGGTCTATTCTATTCTATTCTCTCTTGCCACCCAGTAAGTGAATCACTGTAGTTTTTCAGTTAGTAACAAAGTATGAATCTGACTTCCCTAGTGACTTCGCTTATCAGAAGGTAGTAAAAGGTAATCATGTGACCCTGGGACACTGCATTATGTCATAAATACATGCCAGTTTTCAGATGTCTGAATTTTGAGCATGTGACCATGGGGATGCTGGTTGTAAGTGTGAAAATTGTCATAAGACGCTTTTTTCAGTTGCGTTGTAACTGAACAGTCACTAAATGAATGCCTGTAAATTGACTGTAATTCATATGATTTTTAATCAGTTAAATAGTTCTGCTAAATATTTGTCCACTGTCTAGTTTATTTAAAGTCAAATGTAAGTTTGAAATCAGATTATATTTTCTAAGCAAGCAAACAGAAACATTAATATTAAAATCAGATTAAGAATCGCAGAATGTTGCGGGGTTGTCTCCCTACACAAGATATAAAAATACATGCTAAGAATTATAGCCATATGCCATTATTCTAGTTCACATATCTAAAACTACAGTCTATACATATTAAGGCATGGAAGCCACTGAATTTAGTAGGGTTTATTTATAGTCGGAAGGATAAAAAATGTAAACTAAAACAAGAGGGTTCCTTATTTACTATTAATTGACACTCCTTAGTGTAAATCTGGGAATCAAATCTGCACAGCTTGGGTGAACAAGTAGGGATGGAAGCTGGACGCAGCAGGGCATAAATTCACCTCCACCACTTCTCTTTTTCACTGCATCCATCAGGCTTGTTTAAGACACTATCAGCATTTTCTCTGAGAGAATATTGCATTATTCATTTCTCATCATCTTGATTATAAAAAGGAAGGGGTAATCTGTTATATGCAGAAGCCAGATTGTTTTCAAAGCAGTAAATAAGTCTGTAGATTATTGCATTCTGCCTCTGTCTCTCCTTTGCTATTGGCTAAGATGAACTACAGTTCAAGTCCCCATAGATCTGCTGTGCAGTTTGAAACAGTGGAGTTTTTATGCGCTTATGGGCAACCCACTTACTCATAATCTTGATTCACTCTGTCTCTTGGTGCTAGAACTCAAGATTCTCTAACAGGTGACATGTGCAATTTGATCAGTAAATCTGATCTTTTTAGTTCTTTAAATCTCTGTAAAGAACAGAATCAGTCCCCCCACCCCACCCGATTTATATAAAATCTTGCCTCCATACCTCAGCTCAGAGCTTACTTATGACAGCTGTACTATTTGTGCCTGACTGCAAAACTACAATATCTCACTAACATCACATAAATTTCAGCAGAAATTTATAAGCAGGAAGTATGCTTTCATGCCCAGATAACTTTCTTGAACCCACAGCTCAGGTTTGTTTTTTTATTTGCTTTGTTTATTTTCAGATAGATTTCTATTATTTCCCTTCTTTTCTGGGTATGCTGTGTATAACGTACTAATACCATTATTGTAAAACAATTCATTACAGCAGGGGTCCCAAACTCCCAGTCCGTGGCCTGGTACCAGGCTATAGCCTGTTGGGAACCAGGCCGCGTAAGCGACAGGCAAGCGTGCAAGCAAAGCTCCATTTGAGTAAGCGGCAGCTGTGCACACTAAAACATCCCCTGCTGCTGTTGCTCCACGGAGCCATAAAGGATTGGGCGCCATTGCATTATAGGACTCTGCTGTTATAGTTGGAGATAGAGCTCCCAAAGCTCCTGCATGATAATTGACTCTTCTTTTAGAGAGAATTGTATTTTTGAAATGTTAACATCAAACATGATAAAAACAAATTTGAACAGTTGACCAAATCAGCTGAAGAAAAAAGATTAAGGCAAGAATGTATTATAGGAGTGATCTGTGGAATTTTTTGATTATCTATAGAGACTAAATTGGAACTGTACCGTGATTCAGTTCCCAATGCTCCATCCTCTCATGCCATATTGTTTCATAATAACTATGTCTTTTAAACTTGTGATATAATCAGGTTAATATGGTTGATTGCCAGATTTAATAAGCAAGTTACTGAAAATTTTCCATTTGGGATTAAGCACATCAGCAGAAATATGTAATCTAACCAAGAGAGATTTTAAATGAAGGTCAAGTAAAACTCTGCTCTACTTTGTCTTACTGAATTAAGATTTTTGTTGACTAGACTTACTTGATTTGTTAAACACGTAATGTACAGGATCTGTTTGAGACTGAATGGCCATGCTGGAAAATTCAAGTTCAGATAAAAGGCCAAGCTACCACTTTGTCTCTTGACATCCACTTGTCACCCAGAGAAAGTTCTTATCTGATACTTAATTTTATTTCATGAATGAAAGTAAACTTCTGCTAGAAAGAAGTTCCCTGAAGATGGGCTCCAGAACAAGTCTGAAAGCTTGGAAGACAAAACTTCTGGTCCCAGTGATCGACCCAGATTGGATCCTTAATTTTATTTGTTTGTTTTTCACATTCTTGAATCACCCATCTCTTAAAAAAAAAAAAGCTCTGGGCAGTATACAATTAAATGTTAAAATATGAAAACAGTATATAAATGTTAGGATGTTAGAATTAAAATTTGGGAAGGAGAAAGAATAATAATTAAACCCTGTTAAAAAGGTGAAGGAAGAGCTCTCAGGGCATCAGCTAGCCCCATAGCTCTGTGCTCCTTTGGGCTCCTCACGTGAGGAGGAGGAGCCCAAGGTACATGAGGCTGTGGAACCATGTTTTAAGGTCAGGGTGGGAGGGGTCTGCCTCAGTTCCAGAGGGAGAGTATTCCATAGGACAGGGGCAATGGCAGAAAAGGTTGTCAGAAAAGTTGGAGTTTTTAATTGGCAAGATCTGCAACGTACCTTCCCTGCCTGACCAGATGCAACAGGATAATATAAGGAGGCAAAGCTGGTTCTGTAGGTAGCTTGGCTCCATGCCATATAGAGCTTTATAGGTTACAATCAACACCTTGAAATGGATCCAGAAGCAAACTGGCACCCACTGGCATTCATGGAGTAGAGATGTCACATGTGCCCTTCTCTGGGCATCCTAATATACGAGGATTTTGTGTAGCCTCGTAGTTTGTGTAGCCACATTTTTCACCAGCTGAAGATTCTGAATACATTTCAAGGGTAGCCCCACATTGCAGAGCACATTGCAGTGGTCCATGTTACCTTATGCTTCATGGGAGAAGGCTAAAAACAAGATTGCTTGCTTTTCTGCTTTTGCAGCCTTCTGGATACCTGAAAATAACAACCAGCTCCTCTAGCCTAATTCTGGTGTTGTATCATTGTCTCAGATTTTATTGTTTGTTTTGATCTACATTGCTTGTTCATAGTACTGCTGATTAATTATTCACTATCTGTTGCTTGATAGTCTTATTTACAAATTAAGGGAAGGAATAATAGAACAATTAAATGAACATGGTTTCTCTTTGATTAGGTGATGAGATGAGATCACTTTCATTCAGATATAATTTGTCCAGAGCAGGGCTGTCAAATTCTCAGTCTGCGGGCCAGATGCGTCATGCACTGGCCATGCCCACACATGGTTTAGCGAAGTGAAGTCCCAATAAGCCACATGACACCGCCGTGACAATGTGAGTTTGACACCCCTGGTCTAGAGGTATCACAGTTTGATCTTAGGAAGCTATTCTATAAATAGTACATAATATAAGAAATAATATTTCTTTAAAAATACTTTTTTCTAGCATTACTTTAACTAAATGAAGAATTGAGGCAAGAAAGGATTAAACATCGATCTGTATTACCGGTAGCAATCTGTTTTATTTGCTTTGTGCTATGCGGAACAATCACTAATGTTGCTCTTTGGAAATTCAGTAAATTTGTAACAGAACCTTTTGAGTTGGCGGCCTTCTTTCCCTCTTCATCTTCTGGTTAAAGGATGATAAAAGGAATGTAAGCTGAACACGATACAATATTTGCAACAATATTAAGGTTAAAGATTGAACTAGCAGACTTTCTCACTTAGATTCACAATTTTCTACTGATTTCCCTTACTCAGAAGCAAATGTGATGGGGCAGTGATGACAGAAAGAAAAAGCTAGCATTATGTGTGATTTTTTGACAGAGCTGCAGTATGCAGTCCTTTCCCTTGTAACTCAGATTGCTATATGTGCACCACATCCTGGAATGCCCCAGTCTTTGAGTAGGACTTTCCAGGAAGATGCTTGAAATAAAGTCTACCCTTCTTTCACATTTTTAAAAATCTAATCACAAGAGTCTCTAGTTGTTGGGTACTAACTGATATGACAGAACAGAATACTTACTTTTTATGTTTATTATCCCCAGAATTGTTGAAATCTTATCCCTATAAAGTAGGCATGTTTGGGAGGTATTGCAGAAACTGAGATGAGTGTCTGGAGACTATAATTTTATCAGAAGGAAGAAAGAAAACACAAGTCTGAGAAGATGACAGCAAGGAGCATTAGCTGGGATGTCAGGGGACCAAATAAAGAGAAGCAGAAACAGCTGAGAGTAGCCCAAATAAAAGCAAAAGCAAAATAAAAACCAATAAACACTGAAGTAATACTCTGAGATAGTAGTGAAGCCTCTTCCAGCCTAAAAAGGAATCTTAGAGAAGTAGAAGCAGAGCAATGCCTGAGAGCAACAGCTGAGCTATTACTATGGTGGTCTTAATAAATCTTATTAATCAGATCTCTGAGACAGTTGTTTCTTGTAATAAACTAGTTTCAGTCCTGGCTGATAGAAGAAGCCTGACATTATGTATGGAATGAAGAAAAGGTCATTAGAGACTATTGATCTGGATCTTGGCATCCAGGTTTCAGTAATTCAGGAGGAAGGACAAATGACCACCCAGAGAACTGATTATGATGGGGCAGTGGCAAATAAGGTCAGCATTAGTTCCTGAATTTTTTAATGGAAGGACACGCTTATTATCACTGAATGTTTATTAAAAAAATTTTCACATGGATTTAATCTAAATGATTAAATGGGCTCATTTATTTAATGCCCGTAACATTAAAAGAAAATATTATTTTCTTTGTATCAAATTGTGCTTATTCTTAAGGAAATGTGTTTAATCATCAGAACAGCAAAAGCAAATCCTATATTAATCCAGTAGTCCCAGTGGTGCTGTGATAAGAAGTAAAATGTTAAATTGTAGAATCTCAGCATATTTTTTACCAAGATTAACAGCTTTTTTTTTTCATTTTCTTTGTTGCTTTTATACTAACATGGCAAGCATAAAACTGTTGTAATGGAATTTATTTATTTATATGTTTGTTTGTTTGTTTTATTTGCCATCCATCTCATAATGAAAGACGGCAGTTATGGCAGGAAAATGGCAGTTATGCAGTGCATAAGGCTGAAAATACAAAATTGTCTACTTAAAGGGGACCCTCCATAATGCAGGGCCTATTGTTAATTAGCTGCAGTAGTGTGTACTATATTATATCCAAAACAACTCTTAAGGTATATTGCACCTATTACAGTGAGTTAAATTTATATATTAAGTTTAAGAGTACCAAGTGAGAAAAAATAGGGCTATGAGATTTAGTAGATCAGCAGCAGACTCTGCTGTGGATTGGATCTTGTCAGGTGCTGATAAGACCAATCTGTTGCCATAAATAAGAACTCCATGAATAACTCTGTTTGAGCAGAATACTTGCATCTAGTAACAGCTCTGGAGTAGGAATGAAAAGCCACCACCTATCATTGATTTATCTCATTTCATGGGCTCTGTATGAATTCAGAGATTTCTGGAAACCAAATGTTTATTTCTAAAAAAATATTATCTGTTCTTTTCCTCCTTTTATGGCTGCTGCTTAACTTTCTGCTATTGTGTATCCCATCAATCTAATTTATGGTAGTGTAACCTTGAAGTGGCTATATTTCCCTCTTGAGAGTCAACGTGAAATAGCTTATTGCAGGCCAGTGTAATCTCTCCTGCATTCAATTAATATTCCCAGTGAACATACAACTCTGTGTCTCCTGTTATGATTTCTCGATTGTCTTGCTCTTGAAATTTATATTCTTCCTGCTGGTGAAAATAAAAGTTGTAACTTTTTTTACCTCTTCCTTTGAAGTACATAAAAATCCACAGGTATGTTACCATTAATCTATTTTCATATTTGTCATCCTACAGCCCAGATGATTTACTCAATGCCTTGAATGAAGGAATCAGCCGTGCTGATGTCATCATCACATCAGGGGGGGTGTCAATGGGAGAAAAGGTATGTGTGATGGATAGTACTGGATCAAAGTAGATGGTTTAAGTTTAAAATAAAGTAATGGCATGACAGCTCTTTAAGAAATAAGTAATAGCCTAGGGGAATCTTCAGGCACCAAAATGGAACTTAAGGACCTGATATTAAGGCCATCAAAAAGGCAGCAATCTTGTACAGCTGCCCAGTATTCAGACTCAGCATGGGTACCCTTTGTCTTCTCCTTGATTGCTCCTTATACAGGACAGCTTATTGCCATCTCCTTACCTCAAATGCAAACTTTTCTGAGGCCATGGAAGTATCTAAAAGCTCAGGGAAAGATGTGGCTTCTTTAAGGAGCATCCGGCAGGTACAGAGTGCTGCTAATGCCAAATTCACCGCCGTCTTTCCTGCTTTAAACACTATCAATATCTGTGCAAAGTCTAAAAGTTCTGGATGGTGATGTTACCTGCCATTCTTTGTTGAAGGCACAAAGAATTTGTTGGATAAACTTCAAAAATAAAAAAGATTCAGATATACTAATCAGTTCTGAACCATCTAAGCAGCTGATGCTCCTCTTCATAAAGGAACAATAGCATTCCACAATCTATGCAAAATTGCATGTTTGTGATGCCTTTTCATGTTGTTACCAGTTTTATTACATTGAGATATTTATATTGATATCACTTAACACCATCTGAGGAAATGATATACAAATTCAATAAACGGGGATGTGCAACCTCTTTTTGCCAAGATCTACAAGCATTTGAATAATCTGTTGGTACGGTTGAAAGAAGTCTTGGGTGGAATGAAAACCAAAATTGGAAAGTTGGTGAGGTTCCTGCTTTTTAATTAAAAAAAACCTTTCTAATACTCTCCCAAACTGTAGGGAGAACAGCATTATTAGATGTTTGATGTGATCTTTTCCATAGATGGTTTGAAATTCGGATTTACAACTGCTTTATCTTAGCCTGCAAATTCTGGTTGCTTATTCTTGAAATAAATATATTATCTATGTCTTTGATCTATGACTGTTTAGCTTTCTAGGACTGGATGATCTCATAAATATTTTAATTAATACCTTACAATCCCTTTTTGGTTCTTTTTTCCAAATAGGACTATCTTAAACAGGTGCTGGATATTGATCTTCATGCCCAGATTCATTTTGGCAGGGTTTTTATGAAACCAGGGTAAGTAATATTTCTTATGTAGCATTAGTCTTGCATATAATCTAGACAATACTGAGAGCTTAATGCTTTGCCTAATAACCCAAGAAAGCATGTTCTAATAAGAAATATTACATTGCCCCTTTTTTTCTCAAAAATTATTCCACTACAAGTTCTGCTAAGTAATCATGCTAATTACTAGTAAGATATCTTGATATAATTCACTGTAAATGGCACAGAAGAAGAACATTTTACATTTCCTGTTAAGATAGAAGGACCTGTTGGAAACAAAATAATGAAATAGTACCAGTCAGACTGGACCTCCTTGTTAAAAAGCATGGATGCTTTTAAATGTTAACTTAGATTGTTTGAGAGGGCTTCCTGCCTGCTCAGCACTTTTAATACTTCAACAAGGCTTTCTCATTCTTGCCCTGTGTGGTCAGCTCAGTTCGTTTAATTTTCTGTCCCCCCTTTTTTCATTCATTTCTGTTTCCATGTGTAGCATGTCTTGCTTCTTCTTTGCTGTTCACACCAAAAGAAAGCAATGGGAAGAGATGCATTTATTTGTTTTTCTGAGACTGACAATTGGGAATTCTTTAATTGAGAGAATGATTGGTATATCCAGATAGGGATCAGTCAGCTTTTTAAACAGGATATTTTACAGGCAATTCATTTTACTGAGCAATGATTCAGTTAAGGTAAATCCACCCATCCATCCATCCACCAAAAGATGCATACATACATATACATACACACAAGGGGGTGCTGAGAATTTCCTGGCTTTGCCCAGAAAGAAGAGAGCCAGAGTTATGAAATGACACGTTTATTCAACATATTCCCCCCCTAAGACTGTTGCATTTGGTACAGCATAGTTGCAGCTTTTCTAGACCATTCATATAAAACTCCTTTGGTTGGGCCGCAAACCAGCTCTCAGTAGCATCTTTGACATCAGAAATGCCCTCAAAACATTGCCCCTTCAGGTGTTTCTTCAACTTCGGGAACAGATAGTAGTCCGAAGGGACCAGGTCAGGTGAGAGGGGGGATGGTGGACCAATTGGAAACCCAGGGTGTTTAATTTGGCAGCCAGAACGATGGATGTGTGCACGGGTGCGTTTTCCTGCAAAAAAAAAGAAAGGATCCCTTTGGTCAACTTTCGACAGCATTTTGTCTTAATTGCCTCCTTCAGCTGGTCCAGGAGGTTAGCATAATACTGTCCGGTGATACTAGAGCCCTGATGTAGGTAGTCCACCAACAGAATACCATCTTTGTCCGAGAAAACAGACAACATGACCTTTTTGGCCAATTTCTGGGTTCAGAACGTCTTCGGCCATGGGGACCCACAGTGGTGCCATTCCCCTTTGACTGTTCCTTGGTTTCAGGATCATAGATGTGGAGTCAGGTTTCATCCTCAGCCACTAACCTAGCCAAAAAGTCCTGTGCAGCTTCAAAATGGGCCAAAACAGCTTTGGATGCTTCAATTCGTTCCTTCTTTTAATCACTGTTCAAACATATCGGCACCCACTTCGCTGAAAGCTTGCACATGTCTAGGATAGTGTTGATAACAAACCCAACACACCTCCGTGAGATGTCAAGTATCTGGGCTCAGTATCATTTTGTAAAAATTCCCTCTTAAATTGCATACAATATGGATTTCAGTTCTTTCCACCACATTCTCTCCAATTAGTCCAAATCAAAATCCTTAGCCCATTTTATCATGCACTCTTTAATTTGTTCTTTTGTTTCAAACCCCACCAAGTTTATACATTTTAACAATCACATGTTCATTGGGTGTACACAATTCATTTTCAAATCCCTTTTGTTTTTCAGTTCCAATTACTTTTCATCTATAATAAATCTCTCTTAATTGTGCGTATGAAAACCACTGAAAACTAAATCCCTTTGCAGTAAATTGTTTTTATGAGTTTATCCCATTGATTTATTTCCAAATTTCTGCACTTTATTTTTTAAAAAAAGGTAAAATACTTCAAAAGTGCTTCGTCTTTGGAATGTTAATGGCATCTCATTGAACAATGGAATGTAATTCTTAAACACTGGACAGTGAAGTTGGAGGATGTAACAAGCAAGCAGTTTGGAAAATTATTAGTAATACACTTTAATCATCTGGTAAATAATTGGGTTACAAATGAAACTAGTCTAGATGTACAATTTAGTATAAGAAGGAAGAATTCATATTGAAAAAAATCAGTCATACAATAAAAAGTTATTGCCAATTTGGTGGCTCTTACTAGCTAAAAATCTGGATTTCTAATAGGGAAAATGATGGAATTCTGAAGTACTATTAATTCGCATTTTAATTTCCTGTGTAGTGTTTTATGAGAACCATTGCATTTTCCAAGGAAGTTGAAGATAGCAAAACTGAAGCAAGAAAAATATTTAATGTTATTGACAAAATTGATAAAGGATTTAGTTCATAATTTTAACAATTGGCAACACTTCCTAGGTTACCTACAACCTTTGCAACCTTGGATATTGATGGGGTAAGAAAAATCATCTTCGCTCTCCCAGGTAAGGTATATTAAATTATAAATCTCTTCAATACATGTTCACACGTACCAAATGAATTTTAAACCAAATGTTCCAAATCTTCATCTTCCTTCCTGCAAATATCTTAGTCATGCTGTGTATCATTATATCTTCCATATGTAATAATCACAATGCTCTTATTTTTCTGAACCAAAAGTGTTTTTTTAAATTGACTATGCAATTAATCATTCTTGCCCCTCAGTTCATCAAATATTCCTTTAAAAGTTTTAAAAAGACTCTTGCTACGAAGCACAATTTAGTTCAAAAGTAACAAATGTTCTTATTCTTGAAACAATTCTCAAGTAATTTATCAAACAACTATTTCTTGATCTTTAGGGAACCCTGTGTCAGCAGTTGTTACCTGCAATCTTTTTGTTGTCCCAGCACTGAGGAAGATGCAAGGAATTCTGGATCCTCGTCCAACTATTATAAAAGCCAGGGTAAGAGTTTTCAAATAAAAAAGGTGAGTTTTTAAGGTGCTCTGCTTAGTTGCACTAGTATCTTATAGCTGAAGAAATAACCTTTAAATAGCCTGGAGTTCAAAGAATTCAGGTGAAGTATTGTAAAAAGAGAAAGCATTACAGAAATGTGTTTTAAGATGAATCATAACTATTGAGGATGGACAGTATGTGATGAATAAAACATTGATCTTATTATTGATTACTTTTGTATTATCTGTAATAGAATATGAGTGCTCATATTTTGTCAGTAGATTAAGGATATGAGGAATAATTTCCTTCTGAGGAAAGAAATGCACAGTTAAAAGTCTTGGTCATGCAACTAATCTCTACACCTCCAAATCATTATGAGACAACATTTTCAAGCCCAACTGAGGCATTAGTGAATTTTACATTAACTTAAAGTAAGATTCCCTTCCTGCCCCTCCTAGTCTTCTCTGTTTAGGCCAAAAGGAAGATTAAGGTCCCTGTGGGCCAGGAACAGCTGATAAAAAGAAAAGAACAGCTCATCCCTGAATAGGGATGGAGCCCAAGGAATGTCAGTAATGGACAGCTTTTTTCTCACCAACAACTCTTTCAAAAACTATCTAACTTTCCTTACAAAAACCAGCAGTGTAAACATATTTGGTTTGTAAAGTGATATTAGCATTGCAATTTGAACTTAGTTTATAAAGATTTATACAGCTCCTACAAATCCAAGGGGATGCAGTGGCTCAGTGGCTAAGACGCTGAGCTTGTCGATCAGAAAGGTCGGCAGTTCAGTGGTTCGAATC
>JANHFR010005142.1:110733-125885 GCA_032468015.1 Mimophis mahfalensis | reverse complement strand
CATGCTTCCCAGCTGATTGCCCATTTGGCAAATAAATTGGTATTTATTTTGATTATTGAAGCTGCTGCATTTTCCACTCTCGGCTTATACTCGGGTCAATTAGTTTTCCCAGTTTCCAGGCTAAAATTAGGTACCTCGGCTTATACTCGGATCGGCTTATACTCGAGTATATACGGTAATCTTGACAGGGACAAGTCTTTAAATAACCTCATATCAAATTTTAAAATTGCCTTAGCCCCTCTAAAGCCTGATAGTGAACATTTGAAGTCTAAAGCTGTGCTTTTGAAAAGTAATCTAGTGAGATAAAACTCTTCTATGTTCTCATCTTCTGTTATCTTTTCAGAATTTATGGCGTGCCATGAATCAGAATTTCCTGTTTCCTCCCTCCTTCACTTTCTCTAATTAAATTCCTTGACTTTTCAGCCACTTAAAAACATACTACAACCATATTGCTGACACCAGTGCATAATTTTCCTTCCAAGGTATAACTAGCTTACACAGTACAATGATATTAAAAACTTTGTAAGTTCAGGATAATTAATTAGTAGCACCAATATGAGCAATTCTGCAGATAGTTCTTGAGATTATGTAGAACCTCCCAAATATGTGATACAAAATTATAGAAAAAAGGTAGGAAGTTCCTGAAGCAGATATTCCATTCCCTCTGACAACCATTGTCTCAGCTTGTGGTCTCTTGGTGATTGCTGTGGGAATTGTAGTATGACAGTATTTTTCCTACATTGATATCTCATATGAGTTTGGAAGAATGGAAATCAAAAAACAAGTACAACTTACTCAGGATTGAGGCCCAAGGAAGTGATATAAATTTAACAAGATAAGGTAAACAAAGCATTACTTTTGGAATTCTTCCCAATAATTACAGAAGTATTTTATTCTGCATAATGAATTAATATGTTGTATCTGGGTGTCTGTGTGCTTCTCCTTTCCTCACAGTTTGCATCTATGCATATTTGTAGGGCTATATGGGGAAAGGATATGGGTTCCATATTGTCTGTTAGATTGCTCAACCTAGAGGGTAGGATGGAGATTTAGATGGTCAAGAGCCTCTCAGACCACTAGCCCATGACTTCTTCCAGAAGGATGCACTGGGGATGAAGATGGACATGCTTTTCTCTGTAACCTTTGCCAGATGCAGACAATTTTCAAACTCAGTATTTTATTTAGTTGTTTTTGGCCTCGTGAAATGTTATGGAATGATTTTGTGTTATTGTTAAACATGCTTTATCAAGTAAAGATGAATTTCAAGGGAGTTTGGTTTGTAACTAATTTGATAAAAGATTTTGTTTATCTGATTCTATATGGTTTGTTTATGGGATGAGTTCACCAGATTGTTGTTTTTGCTTTCATGCAGGAAATAATAACTGCAGTAGATAGTGAGATAATGCTAATTAACAAAATGTATTTCATACATTTAATATATCCATACTTACTAGTGCACCTGTTTCCTTTGCAGAGGTTGATGAGTTGCTGTGTTCTCTTAAGCATGTTCAACACACGCTGATAGATCCACAAAGTCAGGAGGAAATTGCTCTCATTTTACAACTTGTACAAAATACTGACTTTCAAAATGCATTTAAGATACACAATGCTGTTACTGTGCACATGAACAAAGCAAGTCCTCCATATCCTCTGATCTCCAACGCACAAGAACTTGCACAAGAGGTACGTATGGTGTTCATTCTTATTTTAGTAATTAAAGTGTTAGTAATTACTTTTTTCCAAAGGTGTGGCATTAAAAAGTTTTCCATAATTAAATTAATATTTGCTTTTCCTTGTCTAGAAGAAAATGCTTTTTAGATCCCAGAAGTAATATGTATGAGAATTCAGGTCTGCAAATATACTATTTCATATTTTAAAGACTATATTTAAAAAATGTGAAGTTTCATTTTCTAAAGAAATATAAAGGTATGTAAAATATTTCATTACATTAATACAGTAGTTAAGATCACAGTTCTGCACATCCAAGGGAACATGCATGTGTTTCTTAAATAGCACTGCATCATTATAGAAACATCAAATAATCTTTGAAACCATAAAAGTTCCCCAAAACCCTTGTGGCATGATACAGCAGCTTTTCGACCAGACATCCTCAATCCTGCCTGGATCCCCCAATAATTCTTGGGATCCAGGCAGCCTGAGAAATGCCATACTATTCTATTTAGCATTTAACTGCTTTTTCAAAATTAAAAGCATTAAAAGATATAAATAGATGAAGTAATATTCAGAGAAATTACACATCTCCATTCTTATATCAAATCTGTTACAGTTGATTTCCAGCTAGAGTTTAATACCCTCAAATCGTGTTTCATTCACTAAATTTGGTGGTTTAGCAAAATCAAATAACTGAAATCTTTGGATAATGTTTAAACTTTTTAAAATAAAAATATAGATCTGGGACATAATTTTCATATAAAAAAATTGAATAACTCCTAAAGGTCATTTTAAGTTTTCAAGGATTTACAGATAATTGGATAAACATTTGTTACAGTCTGCATTGTATTTTGCTATTTTGATGTTAACATCCAAACACTTGTAGCACTTATGAATTAATTATTAAAAGCACTGTAAAGAAAATGGCATATTTCTGTATTTCCAGATTCGGAGTATTGAATATTTTGCACATTTACTTATTTAGAGATTTTATATAGCTGCCCATCTTATATACAGAACTGTAGGTGACTAACTAGAACCCACAAAAAATATAATAAAGCAAAAAGCTAAAATAAAATAGTTGCAGCAAAATAACTGAGTCACCGTATAACAAATTCAGACACAGATTTGTATGTCAGAGGTAGTCCTTGATTAATGACTACTCTTCAGCAACTGTTTGATCTTGTGACTAAGCCAAACAAGAGATATTTATTACAGGTTCTCTAAGTTGCAACTCTTGCAATGCTCCTGTGGTCACACGATTGTGATCTGGTTGCTTGGATTTCCAGCCATCACAATTTCCTCAGTCGTCTGATGATCATTTGCAATCTTCCCTGCCCATTTTACTTGCTTCCCACAAGTAAAGTCAATGGGAAAGCCAGCAGGAAGACATAGTCATGTGAGAGCCTTGCTTAATGACTGACATAGCTCCAGCTTAACAACAGCAACTGGAATTGCTAAGTAGCAGAGTCGTGTGGGTGGTGGTTTTTTTGGGTTTTTTTAACTTATAGTCATGTGGTTTAGTGATGGAGTTTCTGGTCTCAATTACCATAGTTAAGTGAAGACTGTCTGCATTGAAATACCTTGATTTTAAAAAGAAAATAGATGTTGCATCTTAAATATTTCTTTAGAAGAACTGAGTAAGTTCTCTAACATTTATATTAAAACAAAAACAAAAACAGAACATACGTAGAAAGTTTAGACTTTACCCTTAATTGAAGAATGGATAGTAAAAATGATGGAACTTGCTTAAATGGCCAAATTGACAGTTTTAATTAGAGGTGGGACTTTGTCTAAATTTAATGAAGATTGGAAAGCACAATGTTTTGTTACAGAAAACCAAAAAAATGTGATGATATATGATGTTATAAAATTAGAATATTAGATTGTAAAGAAAATGTGAAGAATACTGTATGTAAAATAAGAGGTTATTTTATATTTATAACTGCTGTAAAAGAAAATTAGAAGTCAATTCTTTACAATTCTTCTTTGATTTCGCACTTTTTTCTTTGCTCTTTGCTTTTTTTCATTTTAAATATTAGCTCTTTCTGTATTTAAAATTTTACTAAAATTGTATTTAAAAAGGAAAAAAGAATCAATAGATATGAAAAAACATTTATAATGAATAAATTACCTAAATTTAGAGATTCAGTATGATGTTATGGTAAAAGGCATGCAAGTCCATTCTTAGCCATAGAAACCAGCTGAGTAATTTTGGGCAAGTTATTCCCTCTCCCAAGTCCAACCTCCTTCAAAGATTGCTGTTGTAAGAATAAAATGAAAGGAAATCACCATGGGACTTGAGTTCTCTAGAAAATTAAGATCATGTAAGTCCAATAATTAAATAAAAGAAATAATTCAAATTTAGGTAAGAGTGTATAGATTTTAGCAGTGACATGTTTGTCCTTTGTACATAATTCTATTTCAGATTTCCTTCTGTTATCACAACCTGTCTTGATTTTGTTTTAAAACCTCCCTGGAAGCATTCCAATATAACAGCATAAGTTAAGCATTTATGCTTAGTTACAATTTCTCTTCTGTAATATGCTTCTTTTGATCACCGCCATAAAGGTATTTTTGGACACAACCTAAGCTTATATCTGTTCTATACTCATAGTTCGGCATTTCTAATAAAATTATTTTTGAAATCTAGGCTAACCTTAAACTTTGTTATACTATAAACAGCTATACCAGGAGTGTCAAACTCAAGGCCCGGGCTGGATATGGCCCTGGCCCATAGGGTGCTTAGATCCGGCCCATGGGGCTGCCCTGGAAACAGCAACAGATCTGGCCTGTGATGCGTCTGCCAATGAAAACTGAGGTTGGGAGAGCCGTGCATGGTCTTTGAAGCTCTGTTTTTGGCTACAATAGCCTCCTCCAGTCCTCTGCCAGTGAAAACTCATCTCTGAAGGGCCTCGTGCAGCCCTCCTGAGTTCCGTTATCATTGGCAGAGCTCTCAGGCTGTCCCAGGTGCCCCCGACATGAGTGATGTCAAGTTGGCCATGCCCTCCCCAGCCCCCCAAGGTCAAACACAACCTTGATGCGGCCCTCAATGAAATTGAGCTATACCATTTCAGATCATGCCCTTCTAATTCCAATAATCTTTTGTTAATAAGCATTACCTACTCTTTCATCCAAGTTAAACAACAAACTACAAAATACAATTTCAAATTTAAAAAACTTAAAATCTCTTCATTCTGTAATGTCTTGTATCAACTTGTATTTAACATGATTGTTATTTTTTATCTTGCCACACAAAGTTAGATATGTCTTTCTGGCACTTTTTTAATAATACACCAACTGACAAAACAAGTATTGTGTGAAACCAAAATATAACATTCTAAGTAAAACATCTTGATCATAGAAACTCTTTCAAGCAATGGCAGTTGTAGTTTTCCTATCTTCCCATCTTGATGTATCTTTTTTAAACTTCATTCCATATCTTAACATAATCATTATGAAACAACATACAATTCAAATTTGTTAAATTGACACCCAAGTGTTTTACCTTTCTCTCAGTCTTAAAACTTTTTTTATTCAAAAATTACGTTTGTTTTTGTGTCTTCATATTTTTGTTAGAATCCTTGTTTCCTGCTTGTTAATCTTAAGGCCAGCTAATGCATTAAAGGAGTGCTGAGCTAATTTAGACCCTAATTCATCAAACATTGATTTGAAGTAAACTTAAAGGAACAGCTTTGTGATCTTTATATGCTTTCTCTAAAGGCTCTTCTGAAGATCTTTTCGTTTCCATCCTTGCTTTTCAGGCTGTCATTTTTTCAAAGTGAAAATGCTAAACAGAAGAGTAAACAAAACTCTCCAGTGTGTTTCATGCTATAATTTCAGGCACATATCTCAGCCAAATACAGAATCTACTCAAACTGCTGTAGCCTTTTGTTTTGCAAGTCCAGCCAATTATCAAGCATATTAAGACAAAAGCATTCTCATGGCAGCAATTAACACAGTTGAGGTTTTTCAATGCAGATTCATAATAAAGCAAGCTTTTAAAAGTAAAATTTCCCTTCCATTATTAATGTCTATAGAGATTCTCAGTCATCCCGGTGATGGCTGTCCCAAAGGTGCTTTTCAAAAGGCAACTGGATGTTTTTTTTCTTGAAAACGTTTCACTTCCCATCCAAGACGTGGGCCAGTGGAACAGAACTAAAGAAGCTTCTTGAATGAGAAGTGAAACATTTTCAAGGAAAAAAACAAGGAAGTCCAATTGCCTTTTGAAAAGCACCTTTAGGATTTCTGTTATTAGATTTTTAGATCACACTTATTATCCAGCTTTTTGAAAGTGTTCTATGTACTTAAGTCTCTAAGTCTTCTTTTAATGTTATGATTCTTCCCAGAATGCAAAAAACACACAGAAAAATAGTTATCTGCTGAGAAAGAAAATCTCTCTTAAGCTGATGAGCAGTATTTCAAGTTGAGTAAGAAAGGAGGTTGGGAAGTTCTACTATCCAGGAAAGGCTGCGTCACAGCTGTGAACAGAGATAGGATGCCTCAGTTCCCAGTCACTCAACTCATGAGCCCACTGTACATATTTTTGCCTTTGTGGTTTACTCAGAAAGAGGGATCAAACAGGCATCACACTTCCTCTTTCATCTGGAGGAAGATTTTGATATCTAGTGCTGCCGCTGAGGGACAATCAAGTTGTATCATATCCACACCTTAAAGATGATTTGACCACCATAACCCTCACGGGAGGTTCTCAATACCAGTGTTGCTTTCATTCCAGTGTACATTGTGATCAGGCACAGATAATTTGAGCATAAGTGGATGGATTAGGTGAGGAAATTGTTTTTTTAAACTACCATTTATGTCATATTTATAAATTGTCACTTCCTGAGGCAGTTGCTAAAGAAAGACTACCTGTACTGCCTCAGAAATACTGTAGGTACACTAAGTCCAAAGGGTCATGTGTACAAGAGTCTTGGTGATGCAATGATTAGAATATAGTATTGCAGGCTAACTCTACCCGCACTCTGGAGTATGATTCTCAGGAGATCAAAGTTGACTTAGACTTCCATCCTTCCATCAGTGAAGACCCAGATGGTTGTGGACAATATTTTGACATAAATTGTACTATGGGGCAGTGTATATGGCTAAATGCTATTGTCCCAAAGGTACTTTTTCAAGAGGCAACTGGACTTTCTGGTTTTTCTTTGAAGAGGTTTCGCTTCTCATCCAAGAAGCTTTTTCAGCTCAGACTGAATGGAGGGGAATGGAAGTTTATCTGTGTCCTCAGTGTCACCTGAGTAGTTCAGATGGATGTGGGCTCTCAACAGAGTGGGAGGGATACGACATTATCTATCTCCAATCCACCACACTTGTACTATTGCACATTTGTACTACTCAGATGACCATGAGGACTGATATAACCTCCAAGTAGTCTCAACGATTCTCTAAAAGAATGCAAATGACCAGCTGCCTGCAAGGAATATAAATACTACCATTACCCACCATCCAGTCAGAGCTCAAGAAGCTTCTTGGATGAGAAGTAAAATGTCTTCAAAGAAAAACAAAGTCCAGTTGCCTCTTGAAAAAGTACCTTTGGGACACCATGATCTGGATGACTGAGAATCTCCAGAGACATCTGAGTGCTATTGCTGTTGCTGTATGTATCATCCTGAATCCTTATATGCTGCCAAAATGTGTTACCTAGTCATTGATTTTCAGTAATATACTATGTATACAAATGTTTGTATTTCATCTTACTCTGGGATTCTGAATAATTTCACTAACTGTTAAATTTAAAAAACTGTTCACTCTGAAAAACAGCCCACCTAACTTTAACAGGGGCAAAGAGAAATCAGCATATTAGGGTGGTCCTACAACACCATTATAATTAAAACAATGATATATCTGTGGAGATTCTCAGTCATCTAGGTTATGGTTGTCCCAAAGGTGCCTTTTCAAAAGCCAACTGGACTTTGTTTTTCCTTGAAGATGTTTAGCTTCTCATCCAAGAAGTGAAGAAGCTGAATAAACAAAGTTCAGTTACCCTTTCAAAAAGCACCTTTGAGATAAAATAATGGCAATATAAAATGGCATTTGATGTCTTGCAAAAGCCTAGCAGAATGAGAACTCCATGCATCTTTGAGGCGTTTTCATAGTATGGGAGAAGCCATCAAAAAAGAGCAGCCTTGGACTCTCATCCCCTTTGCTTCCAGTAGGATGGAGAACTTCAGTATTCCCTGTCCTCAGGACAAACACATAGGTTGGGTTCCATTTATTCAGTATGAAACATTTAGCCCCCTATCTAGTCATGTTTGGTAGTACCCTATCATTCCCCTCCTGCAGGAGTTAGAGATCTACTTAGATGGCTGTTTTCCAGAAACATTTGGAATTGAAAGATTCTTGAAACTGAGGGAATATATTAAAAATGAATGGGTCTCTGATTTCTTTTATAGAAATAGTTAGGAAATCAATGTTTGTGTAACAAACTATGCTACTTACAGAAAAGATATTATTGTGTGAAAAGTAAAATAGTGATTTGCTTATGATGGATGGTAACTAATGCCACATTTTTGGTGTTCTAATTCTCAGGTACAAAATGTTTTGAGACCAAGCCATCAGAAAGATGGGCTGGAACTTAATTCTTTGTTGAATGCTCCTCATGTTCAGGTAGGAATACTCTGTTTTAAAGTGTAAAACATTCAAATTTTAAAATATACTGTAAACAATATGTAAATATCTACTGTTTTATTCCCCTCTATCCATATGGTAACACTCTGATTTCAAAGAAATAGTAATTACATAATTGAGATAATGACAAGTGTATTTCTACTAGTATTTGTGCAACAATGATGAAAAATCAAAATTTAAAACAAATTAATTTGGTAACTGTGAACATTTCTAAAGTGTCAGTTGTAAAATGCTAGCAGTATGAACATGAGTACTTTTAATAGTACCAGAATCAGACTTAGCATCAGTAATGGCCAGCACAATTATTTGCTGTTTTTCATAGGATAATATGAATTAATAATAAAAAACACAATAATTGGAAAACAATTTCCTGCTACATTAACTTTTATAGCTTGTATTGATAAAACCCTTTATTCCTTGAAGTACAGTGGGTTCAAGGAATACCAATAGTCCTTGCATAGCAAGCATTCATTCGGCAATCTTTAGAAATTATGATGTCACTGAACAGAAATTTATGGTAGATCCTTGAAGTTATGTCTGTGATCAGATGATTGCAATTCAGGCACTTGGCAATTGGCCTGTAACTACTCGCTTCTGACAAGCAGTGTCAGTGGGCAAACCGGCAGCAGTTGCCATCATGTGACAAAGAATGCATGCCCTTAACAAATATGAATAAGAACTGCAAACAGAACTGCTGTTGCATTCATGCGTGGAATTGGTGGTCTCAGTTACAGCTGTTAACTGACTGTACTTGTACCGTACCTTAATTTGACTTTCTACCCATATGGAATCAGAAGAAAATACAAGAAAAGTGTATTCTGGTTAATACCATATCCAGTATTGAATTTTGTATCCAGTATTGAATTTTTGTGGTACTTTTGCCCTGTCCTGCTTAGTATTTGCTACCTACTATAATAAACGCAGTGGTACAATTTACTATAATAAATTTTAAGTTTGCTGTTTTGCACCAGGCACTACTTTTGGCTCATGATAAAGTTGCTGAGCAGGAAATGCAACCAGAATCAGTGGCAGATGAAAAGATATATGAAAATGTTGGTGTGTATGGAGGTGAAACAGTTAAAATTGTTCGCATTGAGAAAGCTAGAGATATTCCATTGGTAAGTATACCCCATAGTTTTTATAATGCTTGGTCTGTTCATTATAGTACATTATCTGAAAAAAGGGAATCAAAAAACTCTTAAGTAATGAGCTCTTGCTCAGATTCTCAGATTCTCCTGAAAATTCTGATCTAGTTTAAACAGATTCAAGTGCTAGTTTCTCATGTGAATTTTTCTGCAAAAATTGAATTGAAAATGGAGCATAATTTCAGTATTTATAAGGCATAGTTCTCAATATTCCTCAATATATGAATGTACTAAAGACTCATTTAAGACACCTGTTAGGTATTGCTGTTGTTTCCATATAAAGTATGCTAAAAAAAATTTTTTTGCATTACAGAATTTCTTTATGAATCTTTATAATTCATTTCAATAAACGGTGCTTTGGATTCACAGCAGGATTGTTTTCCTCTGCCACAGTACGCTAGTTCTTTAATTGCACTCATTTTCATCATAGTACTGTATATAGAAATGATTGTAAAGATGATCTTGGAAAGGAGAAGCCATTAAGAGACACAATTTGGGAAAATGAAAAGCCTGAGAAATAAACTCAAAATAATCCCTTTGATTCTATTTGCTACAAGGCTGAGTAAAAAGAAACCTTTTCACACTTGTGCTTATTATACCTTATAAAAAATAGTTTTGCTGGAATACTTATGAAGTGTTTCCAGACCTGTCATAACTTGAAAGGCTGACAGGATGCATGCATCTTTACCATTATATCACAACTCTTCTTCCCAAATGACATTTTTTTTTGTCACTTTATATCCATAATATGATAGGTTGAAGAAAGGAAATGAAAAAAAAAATCTGGTTATTTTTTCTGGTTCTGTGAGCCACAAAACCTAAGTATGAGGTTACACATTTATTAGTAGAGAGATTTCTTTCTTTCTTTCTTTCTTTTTTGTAATGATGGGCACAAGATGCCATAAGGCATTTTGTGTTTTTGTTGTTGTGCTAACAATAGAAACTAAATATTACCTAGAAACTATATTTTCAGTTTTTCTTTCTTTTCATTCTATTTTTAGCCTGCTCCTGAAAGACTGCAGAATACCATTCACAAACAAAAACATGCATGATTCTCTTACAGATTTTCTGTCCTCTGTGTTACTCTGTGGAATAGATCAGATTTTAAGATGTCTGGACTTCTATTCCCAGAGTTCCCCAGCCAGCATGTAGAAGTACAAGTCTAGACATCATAAATTTAACACAGTAGAGAAACACTGGATTAGACTGACAGATTGATCACAAGATGCCTGAGTGGTGGTTTCAAATCAAACTTTTAAAAATTGTAATAAGATATTTTTCATCATCATCTCAAATGTACAATTTCTACACTTTCTATTACTTAGGGTGCCACAGTACGAAATGAAATGGATTCAGTCATCATTAGTCGAATAGTGAAAGGAGGTGCTGCTGAAAAGAGTGGGCTCTTACATGAAGGTGATGAAGTTTTGGAAATCAATGGAATTGAAATTCGTGGAAAAGATGTTAATGAGGTTTTTGACTTGCTGGTATGTTATGTCACTTATTTGATAGAGCCAGTTTGGTATAATGGTTAAGGCATCGGGCCAGAAATCAGGAGACCATGAGTTTTAGTCCTGCCTTGGGCAAGAAGCCAATTGGGTGATCTTGGGCCAGATACTTTATCTCAGCCCTAGAAAGAAGGTAATGGCAAACCATTTATGAAAACCTTGCCAAGAAAACTGCAGGAACTTGTTTAGGCACTACAATTGAAAAAAAAGGGGGTGGGGCAATGAAAACATTCCTAGCATGCCAGTTGCATATGGCAACAGTTTCAAAGAATCAGTTCTTGGAGCTCCATCAGCGCCCATTTATAGAAGTCAGAAATTTTGTTTAGGCTAAACTCTTAACGGCATACATAAGCGTCTAAGTTTATATTTCTGGAATGTTTAATCTCTATGTTGTAACTATTTCTGATTTAAATACATTTTACCAACCAAAATTTCCATGTATATCATAAAATATAATGAGAATGGCTTAATATCTGTATGTTGCGCTAAGAAAGGTACAGTACAAAACACAACACAGTAATTACAAATAAATTGAATTGGTTTAAACCCAATAAACAAATATTAACCCTAAAACAACCAGTATTAGAGTACATTAAAATATGCATGGGATACAATCTAGTGCGTATGCATTCCTAATCATTTAAAACAAGTATCTTACTTCGAGTACAATGCCAGCTGGGTGATCTTGGCCCAGTCACTTTTTTTCAGCTCAGCTCATCTTGCAGAGTTTATTTATTTGTGCCATGCATGTCACTGGTACAGTGAAGTTGTAGTGGGGAAAATAGGAGGAAGAAGGAACATTATATATGTTTACTGCCTTGAAATGTTTATAAAAAAAACCACACAACATTATAAATAAATAAATCAACAAATTAATAATAAATCATATTGCACTATTTGCAAAACTCTTCTAAAAGTTCTTTGACTTAAAGAAATGAAAACAATAACAGAGTATGTGTACTGTCAAAATCCAGCAGACTAAAATATATTGGAATATTGACAAAAAGTTAATTCATAAATAAAAAACAGGGATACTCTGTCTCTGAAGTGTGACCTGAATAATGGTACCATTCTCATTGCTAAACTGCTTTTGATGTTAAGTCTGATATGTTTGGCCAATTTTTAAAAGAAGAATAATGCAGCACTTTATATCAGAATATGTCCAAGTGGAGTTGTGAAGTGTAGGATCAGCATACAGAAAGAAGACAGTTGGGCAAGAACAGTAATTTATCAAGGATTTTAAATTATCATTCATTGTTGCTTTTCTTCACAGGCAGACATGCATGGCACTCTGACATTTGTGCTGATTCCAAGCCAACAGAACAAGCCCCCACCTACTAAGGAGACAGTGGTATGTGACATGTGAACTTCACATAACAGAGGTTCAGTTGACGTTTATACTCTGGGTGTTTTTTTAAAAATCTTCTTTATTTGCATTTATGTATGTATGTATGTATGTATGTATGTATGTATGTATGTATGTATGTATTTATTTATTTATTTATTTATTTATTTATAAATAAAACTTATTTGCCATCCATCTCACCATAGGGGAACTTCAGATGACTTACAGTGATAAAAATGTATCTACACATATATGTTAAAGCAAAAAGAAATTAAAACCAAACATTAAAATATAAGGACGTGTTATTCAGAGTCATTTGACATTTCAAAAACTAAGCAACATCAGGCCACCTATTCCTTGATTCTTGGTTAAAGCAATCTAAAATTCATCTTTTGAATTTTACTTAAAGTCCTGCCCCAGTTTATTATTTAAAGGAAGTATTCAGGCTATATGAAAAGAAAAAGAAATTTAATTTTAAAAGACTCTGAGTCTTGTATAGTTCTACAAGTGTCTGGAGCAGTAATTTGAAGAGCGAGTTTCTTTTGTAACATGCAGGAGAAAATAAACAGGAGAGGATGATAAAGGGTTTCTGGATTGTTATGTCTATATCTTAGCTGAAGAAGCTTCTTGGATAAGAAGCAAAACATCTTCAAAGAAAAAGCAGAAAGTCCATTTGTCTCTTGAAAAAGCACCTTTAGGACATCCACATCTTGGTGGTTTTCTTAGTATTCATTGTCCCTTCCCCCTGAGAAGCATTGGGAGAAATACAAGGACTATGAGTAAGAGAGAAGAGAAAATCCTGAGCTGGCAGCCAGAACACCAAGGGTCTTAGTTAATCCATATCCTCCAGAACCCTTTATGTATTGGCTCCACTATGTTCTCAGTAACCCCTTCCTACCCCCAAAATGTAAAAGGGTAGAAATAGTTCAGTTTTTACTATAAACTGATCATTAGAATTGCCTATCCATTTTTGTGTTTGTATTTTTTTGTGTCCTAGATACATGTGAAGGCTCACTTTGACTACGATCCTTCTGATGACCCTTATGTCCCTTGCAGAGAGTTAGGGCTGTCTTTTCAAAAAGGAGATATACTCCATGTGATCAGCCAGGAAGACCCAAATTGGTGGCAAGCTTATCGGGATGGAGATGAAGAAAATCAGCCTTTGGCAGGCCTCATTCCAGGTACTTAATGTTAAGAAAAGCAGACTGTTCACATGGACATTCATAAAATATATCCGCCCTCCACCTGTGCTGGGGATGGCAACATTTCATACTATATGTTTCATATTGGTCTCTTGAGCACAGAATTTTTTTTATTTTGTATGATGTCTTCTAATGTAATACAATTATTCCTTTTTTGAAGAGTTGACAAAAGGCAGAAGCAATAGCACAGTTAAGGCCAGCAGTTTAGTGACCTGGTGTTCCCCTAGGTTTTTAAGCACGAAAACATAATGTTTGGTTATGGGCTCATTTTATTGTTACATCTTCAACAATAGTATCATATTTTAAAACTAGTTTTTCCTGTATATTTGAAATGTAATCAGTAATATTGAAATTAAAAGAAAATACGTGTAAGTGCCGTTATTGTTGTCAGTTGCGAAGTCATGTCCAACCTATCATGGCCCATGAACAACATTCTTCCAGGCCGGGGGATGGTGGAGGACACAAAGGCCTGAAGGAACATTGTTCATCTCAAGTGCATTTGTTGTTGTTAATTGCGAAGTTGTGTCCGACCCATCGTGACCCCATGCACAATATTCCTCCAGGTCTTCCTGTCCTCCACCATCCCCCAAAGTCCATTTAAGCTCACACCGACTGCTTCAGTGATTCCATCCAGCCACCTCATTCTCAGTCGTCCTCTTCTTTTGCCCTCAATCTTTCCCAGCATTATTAGGCTCTTCTTCAGTGAGTCCTTCCTTCTCATTTGGTGGCCAGAGTATTTCAGTTTCATCTTCAGGATTTTGCCTTCTAAAGAGCAGTCAGGGTTGATTTCCTCCAGGACTGACTGGTTCGATTGCCTTGCAGGCCAGGGGATTCGCAGGACTATAGATTCTCCAGCATCATAGTTGAAAGGCCTCGATTCTTTGGCCCTTAGCCTTTCTTGTGGTCCAGCTTTCACAGCCATACATTGCAACTGGGAAAACCATAGCCTTGACTATATGCACTTTTGTTGACAGGGTGATGTCTCTGCTTTTTAGTATGCTGTCTGGATTTGTCATAGCTTTCCTCCCCAGGAGCAAGCGTCTTTTAATTTCTTGGCTGCAGTCCCCATCTGTGGTGATTTTGGAGCCTAGGAAAATAAAACCTGTCACTATCTCCATTTTCCCCCCATCTATTTGCGAGGAATTGAGAGGGCCGGATGTGATTCTTCTAGCCCGGCCTTTCTCATGATGTGCTCTGCATATAAGTTAAATAGGCAAGGCAACAGTAGACAGCCTTGCCGAACTCCTGTCTCTATTTTAAATTGATCAGTGATTCCGTGTCCAGTTTTCACTGTTACTTCTTGACCCACATACAGGTTTCTCAAGAGACAAATAAGATGGTCTTGTAATCCCATCTCTTTAAGAACTTGCCACAGTTTGTTGTGGTCCATACAGCCAAAGGCTTTAGGATAGTCAATGAAGTAGAAGTAGATGTTTTTTGGGAACTCTCTATTTTTTTCCATGTTCCAGCGTATGTTGCCAATTTGATCTCTAGTTCCTCTGCCTCTTTGAAATCCTGCCTGTACTTCTGGAGGTTCTCGATCCACATACTGTTGCAGCCTAGCTTGTAGGATTTTGAGCACAACTTTGCTAGCATGTGAAATGAGTGTGATGGTGCAGTAGTTTGAACATTC
>JANHFR010005140.1:72860-88300 GCA_032468015.1 Mimophis mahfalensis | reverse complement strand
TATTTCACATTTGAAATTATAGAGTGATTTGAAAGTCACTAAAGTGTTCTGTCAGCGAACCCATTAGTGAAGATAGACTTTGAAGTTGGATCCTTAAATGACAGCCAAATTAATTCTGAAGGAACCAGTGGATTTTGTTTACATTGCTGCTGGATTCTATATGATGCAGAAGCATAAATTCATACGAGTGAACTGAATGAAATTCATCTGTCACTTAAGGCATTTTTTCCTCAGAACTTGAACAATGGTTTGCCCTAATTCCATGGATAACAGAAGAGTCTGTTCCTTCAGTATAGAATCCCCTTTCTTATGGACTCCTTATAGTAAACAAATTGGGTCTCTATTCTCACCTCTCTTATTTTATGAGCAGGGCAAATATGGGACCAAAAGCATCCGCCTCACCATGTTTACTGTTTCATCAGACATTCCATCACATATAGTGTGAAGATTTGCTCTACAGGAAAGTCAAATATTACAATTTCAAATACATGCTTAAATATCTCCAAAGATCTTAGTAGTTCTCAAAGTGCTTAGATCTGCAGAATTCTATTTTTGAATCCTTTCTTTCATGTTTCTTAACACAACACAGGTCCATTGTTCCAGCAAGTGGAATTTATGAAAGATTTTTTTTTTTAATTTTTATTCCACTCCTTTTATACCAACATTCAACATCACAATGAATGGTAGAAGACGGTAGAACACCATGTCACTTCGATTCTTCTGCAGCTATCACTGAACACTGCAGTGATTTGATGTCATATCTATTTCTCTTGTGTTTATGCTATGTACAGTACTGTTTTATGATTTAAAAACACAAAGGGATTTTGGATTGGAGCTATTGTCTATTTATCAGTTTGGTTTTGGAGAGGCAGAGTTCCAATAAACTTCAGACAATGACTGCAGCACCTGTCATTTCCAATATTATTCTCTGCAGCTGGCTTAAGAATCACAACTTCTTCCATGTCCTGGGCTTGCTTGGCTAATTTATACTAACTTGTGGCTTTTTCCCAGATGCTTGGACCTTGCCATTTTCTAATAATGATTCAGAAATAAGATCACCCAGTACATCTTTTTATCCTCATTATGGTATTACTGTGATTTGACAGTTCACTTCAGTGTGGATATGATAAATTCAATATATATATTTAAAAAGATGCTTTCTTCTATGTAAGGTATAATCTTGACCATTTGCTCTCCATGCTTTAATTTTGAGGAATCAAAATTAAGCTTGATTAAATTAGGTTTAATCATTCGTGTACAAAAATAACTGAAAGGAATCAAATCGCATTTAACTGAATTGCTTTCACTGCATATGTCTTGCATGTAACTTAGGAACAATAACTTCAAAGTACTCTGTCAGGAAGATCTAATATTTCTGAAGTACGACTAGCAGGCTGAAAATAATAGTTTTTGCCTCCTCAAGAGAAACAAAAAAATTCCTTAAGACTGTGACCTCAAGAGCTGATCTAAAGGGTTTTTGTTGTGAATTGTGGAGAGCTCAAAGAGCTTTAGGTTCTGCATGCCAAACCTCAACTATTTTCTTCCTATGTTTGCCTACAAAGAGAGGAATAAAGGGATGTTTTTATCCTTCTGAAGTAAAAAAATATATTTGAGGAACATCAGATTATTGTAGTGTCACTGTAATAGCATCCTGGGGAGCATGAGATTTTCCAACATTGTTGGCCAATGTATGATTTCTTGCCTTGTAAATTGTGGTAATTTGGAGCAGTAGTGGAAAAACTCAATAGTGCTTTTTTAAAAAAAATAAACTAATTACTAATAAAATATCACCCAAATATCTTCCAAGCCCACTCACCCACACTTGTCACAATGCCCCATCTACTTTGTGGTCTAAAACATACTCACACGTTCTCCACCCTGAATAACCATCTTTCAAATACTCAATGAATGCCTTATTTTCTTTTACCACATATAAAAGAAAGGGGTGGGGGAATAATACACCAACCAATGTTTATTTTTGCTTTTATTTTGTTTAGAATATTTTGATACTGAAGCCCAAATTGTTACTTTCAAGGGACTGGGGGGTGGGTAAAGTAAACATGTAGATAGAACAAAACTTTCCATTTGTATTATGATTTTGTGATCAATTATTTTGGTAAGCAAACAATGTTTTCTTTAAAAAAAAAAAGACAGCACCACTGATGAAGCATGATCCCTGAATTCTAAACCAAACACTGTATCTTAAAAGAAAAAAAAATCACTTGGTCACATTTTTTCAGGTAATAAAGAATAATAACCACTGCAATGCCGCTGAAATCAACTGTTCCCCTTTCTGAGAATTTAACACAAAATGTATGTCTGTGAGTGCGTGGGTGTGTTTGTGTTATTTCTTTGGTAGAGGACTGAGAGGAGTTTTTGATTCTCTATCCAAGGACAAAAATATCTATTTATGGCAAGAATACATAAATATGTGTTCCTCATGCATGCTAGATATGGGTTGATTTCACATTGCTTCAATCTGGGCACGAGAAATTTTCCCCTAAAAAAGGCATTGAATGGCTAGTGTCAAAGAGATGTAAACATTCAAAATACTGACAAATAATAATAATCAGAGCATACAAACTCAGTACCAAAAATGTGGATCGACTCGGGTGTTTGGAAAACAGTAACAAAAACAAAACAAAACAAAAACCCACTTTACAGTAGTACAAGAGAATTATGGCAACAAAGTAAAGCACTTTTCTTGTAACATTCATGAACAATACAAAGACAAAAGTATTCTACAGGCTAAATTATCTTTAAACTATCAAATATAGTACAAAGCGAAATATGTGCTATAAAAAAAGCAGCTCCTTTAAATTAGGCAAAAAATACTATTTTGTTGGTTTTACAATGACAAAGCATGATGATTGAAGACAGCAGGACTTCCCCTTCAATTCAGAAACATTTAGCCACACAGGTCGAGGCTTATTTGCCAACAGGGCTTCTCCTTAGTGTTGCACAGGATTCCTGCTGTCACCCACAGGATATCAGTGCTTAATACGTCTTCCCACATGGAAGCTAAGATGATCCTGCTAGATGGGGTTTCTGATCTCCTCCTGAGTGCTGGTCCTTGGCCTTCAACATATTATGCAAAACCAGAGACTAGAACAACTTCTCTGAAATTGTGTGCGTGTTTATAAGGACTGCAGCATATGAACATTTCTCTTTAGAAACTGCATTATAAAGCACCAGTTCAGAAGAAACTGAGCAAGAAATTCTGTGGTCCTGAAAAGAGAATTCTGTCATTCATCCTGATAACACATACCACTTTGAAAGATATTCTATAGGACACATTTTTGCTTTATGGCTCAACCTTTCCCTCCCCAAACCAGATTAGTTTCATGCACTACATCATAGAGAATAAATGGAATACAAAACTGGGAGTGCCAACTTCAATTTTTTACATTATTTCAATAAAGCAAGGGATTACCATGTAAAAAACATTTTGCAAAAGACAAAATCCACACAGGAAATGTCCCAACAGTATGTACAGACCTTAACAGTGTTAATAAAAACATTAAAAGATAATGGAATATCTTGCTAAAAAGAAAAATGCTTAAAAACAAAGTGGAAAAAATCTGGGTATTTATCAATTTTTAAAATAGCTGCATGGATATGGATGTACAATGATTTTTTTTTTGTGCTAGCTGGTTTTTATATGTTAGGTGCAGCCTTATCTCACATCCTGATTATATTATTCTTTTTTCTTTAAATTGGCATATACAATTGAACATTTTCTGTATAAAGTGTAAACAGGGAATGTGAGAAATCTTTTTTAAAGTTTCCTATGCACATCCTTTGCAATGAATGACAACTTGACTTTTCCTCACCCCTTGTGGAATATCCTTTTTTCCAGTATTTCATGATGTGAATATTATGATAACACCTTACATTTTTACAAATACTGAGGTCACCATGACAAAAAAATGACAAAGATCATTAATGTCCTGGAAAGGTAAACACCTTTGTTAAGATCTCCCCACTATGTGCCACGTTCTAGTCCCACCTTGGGCACAAAGCCAGCTTGGTGGCTTTAGGCCAGTCATGCATTCTCAGCCTAGGAAGAAGGCAGGGGCAAATCATCCTGCCAAGAAAGTTGCAGGGACTTGTTCAGGCAGTCATCAGGAGTCACCACTGGCTCAAAGGCACATACACAAAAAAGCACCAAGCAGAAATCTTGCTAGTGCAATATTTCCAGGGAGCAACCTATACGTATTGACTGCAAGAGATGCACATTGACCCCAATGCCAGGAGGTGTCTTTCTGCCCACTGAAAGCCAGCAGGCACCTTTGTTTGCTTAAGTGACAACATCAAGTAGCTAAACATGACTAGCTACCTTGCACCAGAACCCAAATGTGTTCTCCATAGGATTTCTGATTGGTGAGGATCATGCACATCCTTTCAAATCAGAAAATGCACTTCAACAGATAATGGAAATAATAGCTGTGATCAGAGATGAAACATACAATTAGAAAATTGGATGGTAGGTGTTTCACAGATACTTGCCTCACAGCCCTAACACTTGTATGAAAAATTTAAATTCAGCATTTCATACATAGCCCTAGTGAATGTGATTCTGTTCTTTGAGCTGATATATCTGACTAGCTTCCCCAAGGAAAAATACTTCTGAAAATATTTAAAACAGAAAATGCATCTGGTATTTTTTTTTCAAGATATGAACAAAAAGCTATTTCCATGAACCTCTTCCTATAAAGTCATAGCACCTTTTCAAACAGACTAACACTGTATCTTCCTATGGAGATCAGACAGTGGCATACAGATGTTCCCTTGCTCTTTTCTCTCCTTAAAACAACTCCACACTTTTTCACAGTCTTCTTTCCAATAACCTATCTACTGCCTTAAACTATTTCAAAATTCTGAGAACCGTACTATTTTTAAATCTGTTACATTATATATAAACCACGTGAAGATGAATGTACGCCTTTTTCTTTTTATTATAGCCACTTAATTCACAGACAAGTACATGCACACACACACACATGCACACATGCATGCACTCGCACCCCCCCCCCCCCGAATCATACACACAATTGCAATAGAGGGAAAGTTGTCAGGGTAAGGATTCCCTAACATAACTATGCATGAATAAAAGACCTTTGCCCATCCCGCAGATAAATAAATACATGTCAAAAACTTCCACAAGACAATTTTGTGGAATGCTGACATAGTACCAATATTTGGGCAAAAATGAAAGGAGACAAAAATATGCAAAATTAATACGATACTTGTTTTCTTCCAGATAACAAATATTATAAGCCACTACTGCCACCATCAGGCATTTCTAAATAGCAAATCAAATTAATTTCAGGTGGAATATTAAGAAATAGTGGCTTAAGATTCACAGTGGAAAAATGTTGAGAGATATGTAATACTATTTAACAACCCTTGCCAAATGCCTATTCTTCAATACTATATTAATAATTTATAAGCATGCCATTCTAATATATGCCGGATATACCCATTGTGAAAAGAGCTATTTTTCCATCATTCGCCAAAGTTGATCTAGATTTCTATGTAATAGTGGTACATCTGAATCTTTAAAAATTATGTGGGAAGAGCTATATCTATACAAGTAATCCCCGACTTATGACAGTTCATTTAGTGACTATTTGAAGTTACAACACTGAAAACAGTGGTTTATGACCATTTTTCACATTTAAGATGTAACAACCCTGTGATCACATGATCAAAATCCAGATGTTTGGCAACTGACTCATATTTATTATGGTTGCAGCATCCCAGGGTCATGTGATCATCTTTTGGGACCTTCTGACAAGCAAAGTCAATGGGGAAGCCAGATTCACTTAACAACCGTGTTACTAGCTTAACAATTGCAGTGAACAACTCTGGCAAAAAGGTTGTAAAATGGGGCAAAATTCACTTAACAACTGTTTCATTTAGCAACACAAATTTTGGGCTCAATTGTGGTCATAAGCTGATGATTACATGTATATAGATGGGTATATTAAATTGCAAAATAGGTACCCAAAGAAGGAATACTAAGCCTTCTTTTTTGCCTGCTGTTTATCAATCAAACGTAACTGCATATATACGAGGAATCACATTTTTCCACCTAAGATTGTATCTACTACCAGTAAACTGATCTTGGGAGAAGACACTATTTGGAACATGGTTCAAGTAAGAGTGTGAGTCCTTTTATCACGTAAGTGCTGAAATTCAGGAACATCCACCTTTTAAAACATTTTCATCAATGGCCATTATATCTAGTTTCCAGTCCTGCCCCTCACTCCAATAGTTCTAACAAAATGTCTTAATGCTGTTAGCCACACCACAGACAAACAAATACAGTCTGGAGACATCCAGACACTCCAAATTTTCATTCCAGACTAAGATCCTTGCCGACAAATCCTGTGGATGTTTATGATATTCAATGCAGGTCAGAATGACTAAGATTGTGACTGTAAGTGCTTATTAACTTTCTCTGAATTGTGCTCAAATGTCCTACGGCATGCTATAGGAGCTTACCATTTGTTTAGGATGGATAGAAGGCTTTCTAAAAACTGTTCATAATTATTGAATTTGGAATTTTACCTGCTGTATTTAATTATTGTACCAAAAAGATCTTGAATTTAGCTAATACAGAGACACATGTATCATTAACAAGAAGTCCATCTATTTTGAACTTTACAAAAAACATGCCTTTTAAATTTATATGTTTAAACTAATCTCTCCACGGGTACCTGAAAGTGCTGAAATATGCATAAATCTTCTAAAATGAGTGCTTTAGTAAGGCAATTATAATGGTGTAAATTTGCTTATACCGTAGAAGATCAAGACTACAGTTAATACACCTGCTACGAAAACAGAACAGGAATCCAATCCAGTCAAGTCACAAGATAAGGGAATGTAAGCGTGCTTATTCCAGCTCATTAAGGAAAAAAGGAAAATGAATTTTGTGTTTAATATGGCCCCACAAAAGTATAATGCCCAAACAGTAGAGCTTTACTAAAAATTAGAAATGCCTGGAAGCCCTGTATAGTTTAATAGTAAAAGAGGATAAAATACATATAATACACTAAGGTATATTGTAATGTTATACTTTCAAAATCCTCATTATATTGAAACTTGAGAATACAAAATTAATGTCAAATCGTTTATTTCACATAAGAACTAATTGCATTTTTAAAAGCATCTTGCTATTAAAAGCCTTAACACAAGGGGTGGGGGGAAAATATCTGTTTTGTGAAGGGATTACCAGGTATGAAGTTAGTAAGGTTCTACTGTTTGGGTAAGAAGGATATCTTTCTCTAACATTTATTAAATTCTGGTGATTAACATGTGATAGCATGCAAGTTGCTTCCGTTTTACATTTTATGTTCACCCCCTCATTTTTAAGGTAACCATGCATCTCCTCTTATTAAGTTCCATATTTTTAACCCTTTACAATACTTCTCTTATCAGTAAAAAAAACTGAGCAATTGCTACAGTTCTTCCAAATAGCTTGGTGGCTATATATTTTGTATATAACTAACATAAACTACTAGTAAATACAATAATGAGAGTAAGATTTAGTATCCCTTTAAAATCTCTTCATTCCTCTACAATGCTATATAATATTTGTGGGGTAAGCTGTGTTAACAGACAAAAATGTTTTAAAATAAAAGTTATTTTAAAATATCCCAAGTTGTAAACATATTTAAAAGGACTATAAATCATACAATTGCTTTGCTCTTTTAAATTTTCAGAAACAAAGAATCACTTTGAAAATGGTATCACTTTTCAAAACACCCTTATTTAGATATAAAATGGCACATACTATGAATATATGTTAAATATCTCATTTTAGGACAAAATTATAAGTGAAACTTGAGGAAGATAAATGAATTAATAAATTCTATTATAATACCTGTACTTATTTCCCGTCCCCCGAACTTCTAAAGCCATGAAGATTCTAGTTTGTTAAAACTCGTTGCCAGGTTTAATTATACTCTAGTACAACAGCTTCTTAAGAAGGGATTAAATTACCCACATTAGCTGCCAATGGATCAAAGTCAATCACTGCAGGCAATCTTGGCTCCAGGTGTGCAAAACCTGCCAAATGGCCATTGCAATGATGATCTGCTAAGAACCTGGCTTTCACTCTTTTTGATCTTCTTTTTTTCATGAGCTATGGCTGCGCCACATTCATATGCTCTTTCATGCACAGAAACATGAACACTGAGCAATTTGTCATTCTTTTCACTGGGAAGATCAACTTATAAATGGTAAAAATAAAATTATGCAGTAAGACGTGAACAATGCTATATTTTAAGACAGTAAGAATGCTGGACACTTCTTAAAGGGGAATTACCAGGGAGAGCCATGCAAGCCAAAATCACTCCATTCCAAAGCATCCCTAGCAACTTTTTTAAAAAATCCAGATACAATATGGCCTACAGAATTCCAGTTATCCTTCTCTTTTGATTTCTTCTGTTAACAAGGAATGTGCTTTGGATTCTATCGAACAACTAAACAAGCTACACACAATTTGGAAGGACCTATGCAGTCATCATGGCAGAAGGCGCCACAGCCCTTGCATACTATCATGGCTTTCAGCCTGCAAGAACATTTCAGTTCCAATTCATCTGCACTGCTGCTGTTGGCAAATTTCTGAACTGGGATTTGGGCATTTTGAATAGGTAGGCTTGTGGTTGTAGTTGAACTACTCCCTAAAATCCCAATAGATTTTTCAATGGCAGAAGTCGCCCTTTTGAAAGTTGTGCTACCAAAGTGTATTGTAGGGTAATTTCCACGCTGGTGCGCCTGTATTTTTGGAGCAGTTAATGGGGCAAAAGGCTTCTGTGATTCTGAAAGTAAATAGGAAGGGAAGTCGGCATTTTTCAATGCAAAAGCTTTCAACTGTTCTTTGACTTCATTCTGATCATAGGAAGCTTGCTTCATGCCTAGTTCACAGCTGCTGCTTAAGCCTTCCTCCAAAGAAATGGGTTCTGATTTTATATTGCTACAGACATTTGCCGGCTGAGGCCAACTAAGTCTTTTGGTGGTTTCCATAGTAACTCCTGGTTGTTTGTGATCAGATGGAGCTTCTGCATTGGGAGGGGGTGGAGGGGGTGGGGGATGCACTAATGATTTATTCTGCAGAGTTTGCGAGGCACTGGGGATGTCATCACTTTCCTTAATTTGAACATTTGGGGAAAAAACAGTTGCCTGTCTCAGCTGGTGAGGTGCTGTAGACATATTGGCCTCTCCCAGGGCCTTCTGCTCAAGGTGCCTGCTGAAAGCAAAGGAACTGCAGCCAGATGGGCCTTTTAAAGTCGCCTGCATCAAAGTGGCTGTAGTAACAGGGCCTCGGGCAGCCATTGGCATTTGGTAGAAATGTGGTTGTTGGGAGGTACTTGCTTCAGTGTGGAAGCTGCCATTTTTCTCTACACTAAATAAGTTCTTCTGGAAACTACATGAGGGCAACGGCCTTTTCTGCTGCTTAATCTCTGGACTGTGAGCTATTCTGCTTTGAATAGTGTGCTTGTTTGGCCACTCCTGTTTAAATAGTTGACCATGTCCAAGTTGATTCATGCTAGAAGTGATTATACAAGGAGTCACTTTAATATCTGAATCCACTGCAGGCTTCCCAGGCTCACATTTAATTTCCCCAGCTGTCCTGGCTACTCTCTTTTTGGGATGATTTTCACGTTTGCGGATTTGTAGCGGGAGTATATTTGTGGCTGCAAAATCTCTCCCATCTGCATTTGGGGAGCTGGAAGGGTTTTCAACTGTGTTTCGCTCGGATGTGATTGATTTACACCTGGAGGTAGTTTGCAAAGGCAAAGGAAGTCGACTGATTTCTAGTTTGGCCCCTAACCTGGGCTGTGGCAATACTTTTTCCAATGGCAAGTTGCCTTGCAGTAACTGGGTCACTAGAGGATTATTGGCTTCTACTGATGACAAGCGACAACTCGAGGTTCCAGCGTTTGGAACTCTTTTCAATGTCTCTGAAGTCAGTGCCAAAGAGTGCTCCATGGAATCGGTTACAGATCTTTTAGAGCTCTGAGCTGGCTGTGAACTTGGGGCTATTTCTGCAGTTTGCACAGGGATTTCAGGTCTTACAAAATCTTCCGTGTCCATCCTAAAGCATTTGTCAGATTCATTTCTTTCTGACTTAACAGGCAAGGCTATGCTTGTCACCACATTTCTTGTATGCATCTCGTGCAGATGTACCAAACCTGAAGGCTCTGTTTTCACATTTTTTAAACAGTTATTTTCTGAATATTCCTTATGCTTACTTGGGTTAAGATGGCTGACCAAAGACTGCTCAGTATTCATCACCTCATTGTCATTCCAACAGATTCGGCTGTTAGGATTGTATCGGTTGGTACAGTTACTTTCTGCTTCCCTTTTGAAAGTTAAAGGATCTTGAAACTGTTCTGAAAAATCTTGGGTAGGAGGAACGACATCCGACTGCTTATCTTGAGGCCCAAGAGGCACTTCTCGAAGAGCAGTACATGCTGTTTGTAAATGCTTGCCATCTTGCTTGGTTGGACCAGAGCTGGGCTCCAAATTTTCATTAGTAAGTAGCTCTGGCCTACTTATGACGGATACTTGTGGACATGTTATGTTTGGTAAAGCAGTTTCAATCCTAATCGGCCTGTTGTGTGCTTCCATACTACTTTCTGCACTTTCTGTGGAAAGACCCAGAGATAAGCATGAATTCATTGTTGTCATTGTGTGATCAACAATGACTTTACAAGGAATGGATCTATTTGCAGGTGCCTGCATATATCCTGCTGAGGGCTTACCGGGCATATCTAAACGGCTTCTCATCCCCAAATTTCTCTCTATGCCATCAGCACTCATTTTTGTGGAATTCTCATAAGAATTTACAGTCATCATGTTGCTGGCAAATATAGAAATGGAAGTCCTGCCAATGGAATCTCCTACTGAAAGCGTCTCATTTCCATGTAAAGCTGCCCTAACAGAGATGCTGTTTGACAAAGCACTTGGGTCACTGCACCCAGTTAAGGATATCTTATCCGAAGGATATCTACTTATAGATCCCCCTGGAGGAATCAAAACAGAGCTGCCAGACAGGTGATCTGATAAATTACTCACAATAGATGAAGTTGGCACAGTGGTATACTGACTTGAAATTGCACTAGTTGCATTGCTACTTGGCATTGGTAATATTTTCTCCTCTAAGGAATCTGACAAGAGGTTAGTGTTGGCTGTGGCTGGAGGACCAGAGTTTTCATGACATTTTGGCACAATAGAAATGCATGGAGTGTCGGCCCCTTGAATGGATTTCAGCATACTTATATTGCTAGTCTTTGTGTCTGTACTTTCAACAGACATCAAAACAGAGGGCTTATCAACTGCACCAGCAAAAGAAAGCTCCTTAATTGTACCTGACTTAGCAGTGCTACATACAGAACCAGGAACTGAGTTTTTCTTATATAGAACTGAAATACTTTCTGGAGAGGTAGAAGATAGCACTTTCTCAGAAAAATGAGGCACAGATATGCTTTCATCAGAATTTTGAACAGGGATATCAGTGCTAGTTTCTGGCAAAGAAGTGGCATTAAGAGAGTGCTGCAATAAAGCAGTAGCTTCACGAAGGTGAGCAGATTTGTTGCTAGGAGACCGACAGTTAGGATTAACTATAATTACACCAGTAGAACCTTCAATCTTTGTTTCAGAAGCCACAGAGATCTCCAAAACTGATGGAGTTTCTTTCAAGGCCTGCTGACACTTGCTTTCCTTGTTGCTCTGGAGCAAGTGGGCTCTTGCTTGATGCTTTGCAAACAACTTGGCCTTTGTTTGCTCCTTGATGTGGGCCAACGTTCGGGTCTTCCCACCTTCACAGGGGCTCCCTAGCCCCCCAGAAACAATGCTTGCAGCTGCAGCAACTGCAGCAGCTGCTGCTGCTTCCCTCTGAGCTCTGGCTTGCTGGGCTCTTGCTTTGATATCTGCAAGAGTTCTGGCCCCAGTGTTCCTCCCACTGCTCACGGAGGTACTTGGAGTAGCCCTAGGTTCTGGTTTGGAAACCGGCTGGCTCTTGATGATAAAGGGTGGGCCAATTTTTGAGAGTTGAATCTGATTGGGAAAGGAGAATATATAAAAACCGTATTAGAAAATCATAATTTGTAGTGAACAGGTTTACATTTTTACAATATGATGGTGAAAAAATTATTTAGCACAAGCAAATGTTTAACATTCTACATATTGTTAAACAACAACCCCCTCCCCATTAATATGTTGCTTTATTGAACTGGGGGAAATATTTCCAGTGTCAAGAAATAATAAGTTCAGCTTCAAGGTGCTTTAACATTTCCCAGCACTTCTATTTATGCCGCATGCCTCTTTCCACACAGTTTGCTTTTCACAATCATATTTTCTGAGTTTTAATGTTGTATTCAGAATGTAGGTATTTGAAAAAAATATTTCATTGAATTTCTATAGGTTTTGCAAAATTGGAAACCAAAATATCATATCCAATTATTTTCATAGGTAGTTTTTTTTTTCTAGCAAATTTAATACATCTAAGTTTAATTATCTTAACCCAACTGTTGGTAGTATCTGAATGAACACTTGGAGCTCTGTTACAAGGAACTATACATATGCAGCAACTAAATAAAGGAAAGAAACAAGAATGCAATGTTCATTGTTCATACCCTTCTAAAAATGTTTATGTCTTGTGTGTCTAACTAAGTAACTGACAAAACTCCACAAAGCCTGGAGGGCAGCACTCTTTTATCTCTCATATGACTTCTCTCATTTATGGTTAGTGATTCTATTATTTTCATTGCATAATATAATGCATCTAAGAACCAGAGGCAGAAATGACACAGTTTATGATTTTACAAATGTTACAGTGAACAATTTTCCTTTTTTCATTAATTCCTTGTTCAGTGACACAAACATTTGCAAAATACTATTGACAATTTCTAATGCTGTGTTCCTGAGGGTGGAAAATCACCTTTTTTATATAAAATATAGTATTCCATAATGGTGACATGCCAACTGAGGATATTATAAGAAAATCTATTTATTGGCACCCTACAAGGAACAATGAAATGATTTTGCAGGCAAACTTAGTAATTATGAGGTGTCAGTTATTTGTGGAAACAGTTTCCAGTGTTTCTTGACTTTGATAAAATACAGTCCAGGTAATATGTAAGTTTTTCAATTTACCTTTAAGGGTGGGACTCTGGGCTCTTCTCTAGGGGGTGGCTCTCTTTCAGATGAATTTGTTGATGAATTACGATGGGACTGATCATCTTCAATTCTAGCTCTCTTCTCTTTACAGATTCCAAAACTGTGATGTTCAGCTGTTTTCCTCTTTGGAATCTCCAGGTCCCTGCTTTCATTTCTTACTTCAGGTGACTTGGTAACTTCACTTGATTTTGAAGAATAGGAACTTTCAAACCGATTCTGAGTCCCTTGAAGTTTGTGAGACTTATTTCTGCCAATTTCTAAAGAAGATGTTGAGGTATACAACTTGTCATGAGACTTAGATGGAAGAGATTCAATGTTTTTGCATTCTGCTACTTCCGTTAAGACAGATACTTCCAGTTGAGAGACTGCACTTTTATTTTCAGATCGTTGGTGGCTACCATGACTTCTCATTTTTATCACTTCTAGAGAAGAGCTTTCTGCAAGAGAAGAAATGAAATGGTTCTCTATTTCAGTTTGTGACCTACAGGCTTGATTAGTAAGATTTCTGGACTGGGATCCTTCTGCTATTGAAGGTTCAGATATGACAGCTTTGGTAGCATCAGGTATACCTTGAAGTGAATTTTGTTGTGATGGAATATTATCGTCTTGTGGAATATTAGGAATGCCACAGGTTTCTTCTTTCAGAGGTGACAAGGATTCTTCAGACAAACATAATGATTTTCTTTGCTGAATAAATCTTTCACTCACTGGTGAATTGGAAAGTGGAGATGCTTCTGAAGGTAACAGTAAACTATTTGAATGGGATGTTTCGGAAGCTAAAAGAACAGAAGACACTGAAGAAGTTTCAGATGTCAAGGGCAAATCAGACATTGGGGAAGTTTCTGATGGTAAAGGTAAATTAGAAACTGGTGATGCCTCTGAAGTTAGGGGCAAATTTGACAACAGAGATGCTTCTGATGTTACAGGTGAGGCTGGCAGTGGAGATATTTCAGACATTAAAGACGTATTCAGATTATCATCAACAGATTTTTGTTGAGTATCAGTTTCGGTGTTTTCAGTGCAAGACATGTCTGATGAGCACACAGTTTCAAGAGACACTGGTGTAGAAGGTTCCTCTGAAGTTGATTGAGTGTCACCTCCCGGAGATGCAATACTGGCAGATGGTTCTTCTGGGCTTTCAGCAGAAAAAGATGTTTCAGAAACACAGGCATTTTCAGAGGACAGTTCATCAGGGTCACTCTGCAATTCCATATGTACTGCAACACCTCCACCCGTGAATAAGGAACCATTAAGGACCGGGGAATATTTTCCATGAGGACTAAGTTCTTTTATTGATTCCAAATCTTTTTCTTCCGCATTACTGACAGAATTTGAGGAAGAAGTAGATTGTGAAGGTGGTAAACTGCTTTCTATCTGATCTGTTATGACTGGCATTTCTTCCTGGGAATACACCAATCTTTCCTCTTCTTTGATTTCAACATGAGATAATGGACTTAATACATCATTCATCACAACACAGGGTTCAGAATTCCCTGTAAGCGGTAATGGATCTGTTTCCTCATTTGTACCAACTGGACTAACTGGTTGTTCTGAATTCACGTGTTCTTTTTGGTTCTCTTCCTGACATTCACAAATACTTGTCTCAACTTCCTCAGCAATTTCTTCTTGAATAATGGATTCTTCCGGAATCAAAATGTCTTCTGTTTCTGCCATTAGATCCTTGGAAGGAACATGTTCCATGTTGCAAAGTGCCTGACAGAAATCTCTCTCTGGCAAGAGTGGCGACTGGTTGCTCTTTTCTTCATGGTCATCAAAAGAAGGCTCTCTTGAAGGACCAGGCAAATCCGAAGAACCAGAGAGGGATTTATTATCATCTTCATTATTTTGTACTGATGTAAGCTTCCTAGATTCTTCCACTGACATTCCCAACCTAGTTAGAGATCACAGTTAAATTACATAATTGTATTTCAATAAACGTATGTCAGAAAAACAGCTAAAGACTTTCATTCTCTGCTACAAACATATAATCTCTAAGGGAATCAAATATACCAAATTCCTGATCTAGAAAAAGTATATTTGACCAATAAAATAAATTTTGAATGTACTTATATAAAAACATTTTTTGTCATTTACTTACAGGTATATTGCCATTTCATCCCACAGTAGTATATACTCAACTAAAGCCAGGGCAAAGGGACATTACACAGGTACAGTGGTCCCTCTACTTATGAATTTAATCCATTCCAAATGCACATTTGTAAGTAGAAAAATTTGTAAGTCGAAAA
>JANHFR010005140.1:40867-59044 GCA_032468015.1 Mimophis mahfalensis | reverse complement strand
GTCCTCAATTTACCTACCTCGGAAGGATGGAAGGCTGAGTCAACCTTGAGCCTGGTGAGATTCGAACATGCCTAATTGCAGGCTAGCCGACCATTAGGCTAATTCCTTCCAGCCATGCTCCACCAAGGTATAACAGCTGTCCATGCTAAGGAGAACAGCATTTTCTTTCCCAACACTTTTGAAAGCATTCTTCTATATATCCCACACTTCCTTTCCCACGTGCATAGTATTTTTCTTTCCTCTTTTCATAATAACAAAATAATGCTGTCGCTTTATTTTATAGAAGGAACTACCTAACTATAGAAAATGACTTAACTTCCAGTCTCATTACTTCATCAAAGTATGCTGTTAAAATCAGCTGCTAAGCAAAATGTGTTAGAAACCAATAAAATGTGTTATAAACTAGCAATAAAAGCTGTTTTAAAATAGAAACTAGGAAAGATCATACTACATTATAAATCGTTCTTTGTACAATTCATGAAGGAACTAAAGCCACTAACACATTGTAAAGTTATGAATTAATCTATTTTATTTTTAAAATAATCTACATTTTCATCTTTGACTTGGTAAAGTAAGAATCAATAAGAAACAGAAGACAAAACAGGGTACTGGAGGTCAATAATCCATTATACAGACTTTGTTGCCGAAATAACTGGATTTTATGACAATGGCCTAAGTAATCTTCATGAAGAACTGCTAGAGTAGGTACCATGCTGAACTCATCAGGAAGGTGTTAAACTAACAGGGAAGAGCAGCAAGAGGTCAGAAACAAATATGCATCCGAGCCTTAGAGCTAAGAAAATAGACCACAAAAAGAAAAGCAGGAGGTCAGAATGAAACTCCAGTAGCATGTGCCACTCAAAATTTCAGTTGTTTTTACATTTACACACAGAAAATGGGAAATAAATAGGAAGAAGTAGGATCCTAAATTAACAAGATAAACACAAAAACTGAGACCTAATGGTTTCTACTTATGGATGGCACATAGCTTAGAAAAGCTACAATGTATTCATAAGGAAAAGATCTCCCAAAAATGGGTAGGGGAGTCACAATGTATGTAAGGGAAAAATATGCTTGTGTAGAAATTCAGTAATCAGACTGAAAGCATTTGTACAATAATAAAATGAGACAGAAGGGAGAAATAAAGATATTGAGAATTTATTACAGACCACCTTAGCTGGCAGAAGATATGGATGAAGCCTTTCTATCAGATTACCAATCTTTCAAAGACCAATAATAGAGATTTTAATTATAATGATATCAACTGGGAATCTAGCTCTGCTAAAAATCAGAAATCCAATAACTGTCCTCTCTTGATGACAATTGTATTTGTTAGAAAATAGAACAACAACAGACTTGGTTATCCTAGACCTAATTATCACTGGCATGAAATAATTAGTTGAAGTAGTAAAGGTGCCTGGAAATTGGTCATGTTATCCGTGAATTCCTAATCTCCAGGGGAGAAGATATGGAAAATAATCAGACCATTATTTTGTATTCCAAGAAGTTGATAACCTTCAAGAGAAGGCAGGTTGGAGGGAAGCACAAAAGGGTTATGTCCTGAATGCTGTATTATTCAATATTTGTAATAATGATTTGAAAGAAGGAGTTGAAATGATAATTATTGAATTTGCAGATGACACGGAATTGGATTGGTGACTAATATTTCAGAGGAAAGAAAGTTTTTAAAATATCTAAACAAGCATAAGTAGTGGGCTGAACTAAACTGCAGAATTTAACAGTTGGAGGAAAAATATAGAACCCAAATATAGGATGGGGGGATACCTGGATTTGCAATAGTACATGTGAAAAGAATCTGTTTGATCTTGTCAACCACAAGTTAAAAATAGTTAGCCATGTGCTAAAGCTTTTAAAAGACAAACTCTATCTCAGGATTCACTAGCAGAAATATGGAGTCAAGATCATGGGAGTTAATAGGTTCACTCTAATCAGATCTCACACTATTGGTGTGAGAATGCTATTGAATACTATTTGGTGTGCAGTTCTGGGCACTATAATTCAAAAAGGATTGTGATAACTTGAAGTGAATTTAGAAGTAGGCTACTAAAATGGTGATGGGTTTTGAAAGTAAGGTCTCTGAGAAATAGTCAAAGGATATGCTGATGTTTTACAGAAGAGGTGACTGAGGGAAAACATCATAGCAGACTTTAAATATCTGAAAATTTGTCATGCAGGACAAACTTACTCCGTATCACCTCAGAGATCAGATCCAGAAAATGAGTTAAAAATACAAGGAAGTATAAACATCATAATTATGTAAGCTGTCAAGCAGTGGCATAAGCGACCACATGAAATGTTAAGATCATTGTTGTCTACACTGGAAGTAAAAGGGATTTCAGTAGGACCTCAATTCATTTATTTTTAATTTTCAAAAACTGAAATGTTTTACACAGAACTTAAAAATAAATAAATTAAAAATCACACATAGTAAATATTCCTAATGGGAATCTTATTTCTCACACATTTTCCTTGTTTTAATTTTTTTTTTTAAAGTCCTGTTTATACAGTTCCAAGATAAAAATTTAAAGTTGGGGCTGGAGGGCACAGAATCTTAAAACACAATCAAAATTTTGTGTCCATTAAAAGCATATTCCCTCAATTATATAAAATATAAAAACTCAGAAAATATGTTTTCTCATTTTGCTTAATTTAACTTTCAAAATAATTTATTAGATGCACTAATTTTCCTTCTTCTGTCCTTCATGAAGCTGAAGATAGCTTATATAAAATAAGCTATATATATGCTTAGTTTAAACATAATAGTGGTATTTCGTATGCCATCAGGCTTTCTCATGAGATAATAATTCTAGTACTTAATAATAGCTAAAAATGAAGACAACATCTAGCCCACAGAAATTCTATTTAGCGTTGAGTTTTGAGATTTATTGATTTACTGATTTATTACATTTGTAATCTATCTTTCCTGCAAGATGTCAAGGTGCTACACAGAGGTAGGAGTGACATTTATCTTACAGTCACAACACAGTCTGTAGTTCAAGAGATAATAACTATTGGGCACAAAAAGGGGCAAATAGTCTCTATGATTATGTGGAAACCTGAGCCAGTTCTCCAGTTCCCATCAACATTCTCAGGAATTGTTGACTGTTAGAAAAAGGTTCTTTTTGAAACAGTTACGTTTCCCAAGAAGCTGAATTCTGTACTTTTGAAAGCTTGCCTTTGCATAGAATTCACCCATTTATATAGAAAAAATGTACTAAGTTAAAGCAAATTAAAGTAAAGAAAAAAGTTCCTCTTTAAACAAAGGTATGATACTTCTGCATTGATATGTACATTTTTATAGCTTTTGAATAAAAACATGATTCTCAGTTCCAGGCAGTGATCCTATGTAATTAGAGTAACACATATGTGCTAATGCTTTATAGTTTTATTGCATCCTGTTCATTATGTTATATCAATTGATGTTTTTATATTTTATCTATAACTTTTAATGTTCAATGTTTTAATGTTTTAACATTGTAATTGTTTTATATTGCTGGTTTTATATATTTTTATTATGGCAAAGCAATCAAAATCTCTGACTGGCGTAGGTTCTGAATACTGTGAAATAAATCCGCAAGCGAGCAAATAATGTTTTCCTCTTAGTTGTAGAGCAGAATATTAGTTTCTGGTTTGAAGATATAGGATTATGCATAGAGCGGTCTACTTTTTAGTGGCTCACATTGTATTTGTTGTACTGATGATGCTTCAAAACTTAGGAAGCCTTCTCCACTGCCTGAAAACTTTAACTCAGATATCCTCATATAACCTGAAGCTCATACAGAAATTGCAAATTGACATTCTTCTTCCAGACAAAAACATTTCTTCGTGCCTGCATGGACCTCTTTAAATTCTAATCATTTGACTATAAGCAAGCTATTCCAATACTATATAAACACAAAATGGTTTTCAGCAAAGATTGATGGTTCAATTATTCCCTGAAATGCTACAAGATCTTCATAACTGCAAGTATCACAATTCAACAGTTATAAAAAAATACAATGTTCCACTTATTTTTAATGAGATTAGGCAAGGTGGGTTTTATTCAACGGGTTTTTTAAGTGGAAGGCAACCACATTTTCATTCATAAAAAGCAGCTGTGGCTACCTAATCTAGCATTCTGTCCCCACAATGTGCAGTTAAATGCCTGTGGCAAGGCAATGTGCAGAATACACGTACAGCAATATTTCCCTGCTCATGATCCACAGCAACTGGGATTGAGAGATATGCAATCTCCTAGACAGAGAGCAATACAAAACCATCCAGACTGGAAATTATTCATAGTTTTATGCTTCATGCATTTGTCAAATTCTTTTTTATAATCATCCAAATTACCAGATGTCACTGTATCCATGTGTTAACAAATTCTATAATATATTAATTGAATTTTTAACTATCCAAGTTCATCAGATGGCCCTATGTTCTACTCCACATTTTTTATACTGTGCCCAATTTTAGATATTTCTGTCATGTCCCATATACTCAATTTCTTCTAAACTCATTAGTCCCAAATATGACTTTATCTCATATGGAGGATACTCATACAATTTCTTCAGTTTGGTTGCCCTTTTCTGCACCTCTTGCAATTCAATAATACCATTTTGGTGATGCTATGAGCACAACTATAACTAGTAAGCCAAAGGTGGTGAAACTGTGGGTTACAATGTATTTTATTACAACTGTGACAGATTTATCTTCCATCCTTTACTTATGATTGCCACAGCTGAATTTTACCTGAATGTACCAAGTTGCATTTTTCATAAGTGTCTAAAAAGAGAGTGATGTTTTTGTCAAGCTAGGGGCCAAAAAATCCATTTTTTTGTCTATAGTCATCATAGTCACCATCAAGGCTTTAGACTATAAATCAGCATTAGAGGTAAAGCAGATTTTTAAAATCTTAATTTGCATTACTGAGCAATATTTGAAATTTTAATGCCTGCTTCTATGTTTTGGAAGTTTTCAAAATCTACTTTATTTTAACCATTTTAAGAAAACAAACTTGACTGCCTCTAATTTCTCAGTTTTGTTCCTCACCAGCTATGCCCAGAAAGCCTTTCTGGAAGTGTAGCTACTAACTAATGATGAACAACTGAGATTAGGTCTTAATGGCTATGGTGGTCAGGAGGTGGAATTTGATTCCAAATAAGAAATGGCAGTCTAAGAGAGCAGAAATGTGCATAAATTTCCTGGTGGATAATTCCAGCATTGCCCTACAGCAGTGTTTCTCAATCGTGGTAACTTTAAGATATGCTGCTGGTTGGGAATTGAAGTCTATGAATCTTAAAACTGGCAAGGATGAAAAACACTGCTCTAGTTCTGAAAGAATGGCATGCATGAAGGAATCTTGGACTTTTCAGGCAGGCTCTTGGGATTCAAGGAGGAAGAAAATATAGGAAAGATGAGCATGGTCTTCCTATTTTTATGGTTTTATATTACAAGCCATAGTAACTTTAGCCTTATGGCCAGCTAATTGAAATCTTCATATTATCTAACACTTAAAGCATATTAAATGCATGAACAAACATTTTCCCATTTCCTCTTCATTAATTGTGCTTCCAACTTAAACTTTATGAAGTTAGAGCCACCCATTCTTTTGCTATCACAGAGAGACTCTAAAAACTTCTAAATATGTCAGTGAAAGAAATTGAATCATATTTTATAGACAGAAAGCTATCAAAGAATGGGATTTTACTGTATGTAAAGTATTTCACATAAAAGTATCACTTGAACAAAAAATCCCATTTTTGAAAAAGGCAGCCCTATATGTGTCTTTTGTTCTATTTTCTGCTAAGCTATAATAAAAAATAAACATCTAAACACAAGTAAACAACATTCTTTAAAACATTAACTCTTGTCTTTTGAAAGAGTAAATGCTAGTTTTGATTACTTAATTACATTGGAAAAGATATAATACAATGAAGCTTATCAACCACTGAGCCAGAAATGGGCATTTTCACATTCACAGCTTCTCAAGACTCTTAAATTAAAAAAATGCCATGAACTAAGGAGTAAATCAGCACACTTCACATGTGTGTGTGTGTGTGTGTGTGCATGGGCAGGTGGGGGGAGGGCGGGCAGGAGAGAGAGAGAGAGAGAGAGAGAGAGAGAGAGAGAGAGAGAGAGAGAGAGGGAGAGAGAGACTGACTAGAAAGTGCTTTGTTACCAAAACAATGATTTAATTTTGTCCAGATGCACGGGAAGAATTGTAAATTCTGTATTTAATGTATGACAGTTAAACAATTTTTACCACAGCTTTAATCATCAAGCAAAATTTGTTTTTAGAATCAAAATATAATTCAGAATTCATTCACAAAGAATAAAAAGATAGGAAGAGAACCTAGAGAAAAACAAATACAATAAGGAAGATACTGATGCCAGCAACAGAAAATTGCAATTTTAGAGGAGAAATAACTTCTTTCAGAGCATATTGCTAATTTATTGGGAGCAGTTACACCATTAGATAATACTATGAAATGGCTCTAAGTTTAAGAAGGATAAGGACCAGTGTTAAAATTAGCATTTTTGAAATATTTTAAAATATTAAATTAGGATGGAAACAAAAATCTAAGAAAGGAAAAACACAGAGCATGACTACAAATAATCCAACACAAAGCAAAAACACTTGCCTGTTTATTTGTTTAATGAGACATTTTGTTACTGCCTAGGAAAAACAAGTTACATATAATTTAGCAAAAAAAAAAAAAAAGGATGAGGGAGCTCAACACTTAAAAGTCCAACAGAGCAAATGTAAATATTGGTTTACTATATAATCGGAGCTATTTTATGCTTCTGAACAATGAGAAAGAAAAGCCAAAATCAGAAAAGAAATGTGACTGAGAAATATGTTAATAATACGCTGAGAAATAATGAAAAAAGATAAAGGGGGGAAAGTAAGAATAGTCCTCTGTGAAAAGATGGTGAAGCAAGAAACAGCTGGCTCCAAAATGGCCAATTTAGGGGAGCTCCAGACTGTCCGATTGAAAAAGGATGTGACAGAATGGCCTACTGGGAAAAGGTGCCCCAAAAAGAGACACCCCTGCAGAGTTCAAAGGGACAAAAGAACACAGCAAGGGAAGCCCTTGTGCACTGAAAAAAATATCCAAAACATCAAGAGATAAAATGTGAAATTCTATATAGTGAGTTTTCACCTTTTTAATGTATTCTATAAAGTAAAAAAAATGAGTGGGGGGAAAAAAGGACATTTTAGAGACCTACTCACCTAAACCAGATTTTTTTAATCTCTTTAAATGCTGGCTCATTTGTTTTCCAGTTGGAGACTTTGGCCCATGTTTCATTTCTTTATCAGAATTGTCTGCTTCACCATTTTTAGATTCAGACCCTTTAAAAAAGCAAACGTTATACTGAAGTGCTTCCCGGTTTGGGAAAAACCAAAACCAAAAACAAAGCTAGATTTATTTATTTTTTACAAGAAGAAAAGAAAAAAAGAAAAAACCCATATAGTGACATCTTTATCTGTTACCCTATTTAAAGGTTATGTTTTCTGCTGACAACTTGATTCCCTGTCACTGGAAGCAACGAAGCAAAAGCTCATAAATCCATTAAGTGATGAAAACAAGTTTCTTCAATGTAACAGTCAATAAAGATGTTTGCTAATCCAATATAAATAAGCTTCTTCTCTGATAGCAGAGGCATCTTTAAAAATAATAACGCTATCTTTATAAGGGAACAAAGAAGTAAAAGGAAGAATGGGAAACCCTCCCTTTGGTAAGTTAATTTTCTCCCACATCCGGGGGGAGGCGGGGGGGGGAACCCAACCTACAATAAAAAGTGACACAGATCTCTGCACGATTCATTCACAGCGAAGCATGTAACAGCCAAAAGTAAAGGTCAGGGTTACACTGTGGTGATTAAGATGGTGCCAGAACACAAAATCTTATTAAAAGGACAACTATTATTGTAAGACAGGAGTATGAGAGTTATTCGCACTCCCAGAGGAGTTGTGATGGTTATTTATTTAGCTCCCTGATGGCACGGAACGCCAAAATGTAGCTCTCCCATTAAGAATCAGCATCCAAAAAGGCTACTTTGCATTCCTTTAAAGCAGCTGTTGTAATTTTAATTTTTTTTTAGACACAGTCTTTCTCTCTTGATACTCCCCTCCCCTCCCCCCTAGCACTGAAATTAAAATCTTCCTTCTTGAAATTAATAAAAATGGTTTTAAAAATGAAATAGAATCCATCTTGTGGGAACACCATCATAATTTTTCAACATCCTAATTTTGTGCACGATAGCTCTCACCTCGTCAGGAGGGCTCTTTGACTAGAAACTGTTGTTGCAGTCAGTCTGTAGCTATTTACCTGAAGGTGAATCCGACTGCTCATCAGACACCTTTAATGGTGTCAAAACAACACGAGGAACAGTCTTGTTTACCATCATTGAGACTCCATTTCTTCTTTTCTGCTGCTGTCTCAAAGCCTACAAAGAACAAAACAAAACAGAAAAATATAACACAAAACACTGCTCACAAGTGAATTACACAAAACATTCCCCCTCGTTCAGCTAAGCTCCTTAAGATAATAATATCTAACTAGCTGCAAATTTGCCACTCTTCTATTTCATCTTTCTCTCTCATTCAATCTCCCTATATTTTAATTTAAGCATAAAGAAGATGCACCTTTAAAATCCAGAACAATGTTGACAACAAAGAAGCATTCATAACTGTTTGCTCTACCTTAGCAGCAGAAACATGAGAACCCATGGAATTTAAAACTGAGATTTTCAAGTAAAACAAATCTAAAAATAAATATTTCAAAACCAGACTAAAACTGCATGTCTGTACATCTCTTGCAGGTGCATCTTCTCCCGTACACTGCTCAGTCAATCAAGTTAACACAGTGTCATCAGTATGTACAGCATGTAAGGGCTACAGTATTGATGCACTCACTCAGCCGTGAGTAGCGCTGCACAAAATCACTGCACATGGCAGGAATCATTTATTTCTGCGAAAGGGATCGGTCCTAATCTTGGAAAACCTTGCAGCACTTGGCTTCTGTCTGCTTGACTTTGGGCATTAACCTTCAAAACACGAACATGGTAAATGTGGGAGAAAATCATAAAAGAATAAATATCTACAAATGGGAGGGGGTTTGTGTGTGTGTTTGTGTGCATGTTTGGTTTTTTTGTAACTGTATCAGCAACAGGGAGGATAATGCAATACAAAATACGAATAGGAGCTGAATAGCTGCCAGGATTATTTTATATAATAAAATAAATTGGAAGATTAGGGAACATGAATGGGAGAATCTGCCAGTTAAACAATTTACAAGCACAAATATTTAAACTGAACAAGTTACAACAAATCGGCTCACTTCTGATTATCTGGTACCTGCTTGTAATCCTCATTTTACACTCTTATCTTTGATTTGTGTGTACATTAAAAAGACCACTACATTTTACCAAAGGAGATCATGCTTAGCATGAATTAATATCCTTTGTCTCCTTACGAGCATAAACGACTAATGACTTGTGAGCTTAATTCTGTAATTGCAATACAGCTGTAGTCTATTTAGATGACAATGCTTTGCATACAACACTTCAAAGGCAAAATAATTAAAAACAATTGCTTCGTATTTCTCCGGATAATAATATTTTAAAGCACAAATTCTGTCCCAGAAAGAACAATAAAAAAGCAACAACTGGGCAGTTAATAGGTATTTCAATGCAGAATTTATCAGAGGGACATAAATAATAAAGAGAATTTTAAAAAATGGCTGTCAACCAACAAAATAATTTAAACTGATTTATTGCCTTAAATCAACCAGACTTACATACTTACGCATGTTTGTCAAAATATAATCACAATTTTAATATACTGAAAGAAAACATCCCCTCTTTAGCTGCATGACAATATTTAAAATTCAGTGGACAAAACCCCCGACTACCTATTCATGGAAGAAAATATAGCTTTAATATTTGCTTCCATTAGTTCAGAAACTTAAAATATTTCAGTTACAGAAATAGTAAAACAGTTTTAATATGAATGTTCAATTCCCATCAATATTATGATAAATTTAGTTGCAAGGCATATTAATACTGATTTTAGCTCAGCTCTGTGAAGTTTACTAGCCTATAACTGTTATTGAAATAGAAAATGCATGTAAACAAACTGAAATGTTTTACGTTTCCTTATCATTAAATTTGGTGGCATCTCTATAGAGCCAGTCTAGCAATATGTTCCACTGATTAACTGGGAAGCAAATTTCATCTGCAATTAAATGTTTAGTTGATTAACCAACTAATTCAGTTAGGGGTTATGCTCTCAATAAATATCAATATTCATGGCCCTGGAAGGACATAACACAGTATATAAAAAATCTAAACAAAGATGTACAAATAATTAGAATCACTACCTCTGATTAGTAAGCAATAGCTATAACTATTTCTGTCAACATTTGTTTATAAATTTAAAATATTGCAACTGTATTGTTGTATACAAATTAAACTTCTAAAAGTACTGTTTATTCAACAACAGAAGTGGCAGAACAGTTTTTATGGCTTATTTAGACAAATATGCCTCACAAAACCTCATGAAGTAGTACCATAGCACAATTCAGGTGAATTTGTTCCTTCCATTTCTGGTGTAAGATGGCACCCAAACCTCACCTGCTATGTCTGCTGCTGCCTGCTAAATAATGTTACCATACTGTGCCTAGTTTCTTCCTCATTCCCTACAGACCTCATATGAAAAGATAGCATATTGTTTGGATTGTGGAATTTAAGCAAGTGATCATCAACCACAGGAAAATGCAAAACAAGTTAATAAAGCCATTCCACAAAGTGACTACTCAGAGACACTATGACAGCCAAGACACAAACATACAAGGTAACATCTAAAACAGTTGTAATTTAATAGCAGCAGTAAAGGCCGCAACAGATTTCAGAAGAATGATGGAGGCAGGTTGGTGGAGAGGGAAGAAAAGAGGTAGTGAAGTTAATAGAATCACATGTGATGCAGACAATATACTGTAAATGAAGAAAAAGAAAAAGGCCCAGATAGTCTGGAATCACTTTCACAAAACAAGAGATATTAAGACGATGTTGTAGATGAATACCAAGATAAATTTGAAGGAACAAAAGAATTAAATAACCATCACCTTCACCTTGGGAAAGAAGAGGGAGTGAGAAAGAAACTCAAAATAATCTATTTTGATCCGGTCTAGTATAAAACAGGGGCAGAAAGAAAACCTGCCAAACTTTCAGGATTCTGTTATTACAATCTGCAACAATAAAATAGAGCTCCTTATGACATCTGTTTCCTGTCCAGGCCTAACTTGAAAGGTCTGGCATCAGTAGAAATACTAAATATAGGTCATAGTTTGGGAATTGTATGCATTGTAGTATATCACATGTATTGGGGTGGAGCAAGGGGTGGGAATCTTAGCCACGAAAAGTGCAAAATGTACCTTGGTAAGTAACCAAATAGTACAAGCTTTGTATCCATTGTATAAATTCAATCAGGATTGAATTTTCATAATTTTTACTCACCAACTTATTGAACTGATTTTAATAAATATGAAAGAAAATGGACACCAAAACTCTCCCCGCCCACCATTTCTGACTAGAAAAAAAATCTAGGTGATAATCAAAGTTCTGGTGAAGCACAATGTGTGACTGATTGAGTTAGCAAACTGTGTTCGTAGATAGCAAAGATAAGGTTGACACAGGCAATCTGGTGATCTCCAGAAGTTTTGGACCACAAGTCTGATAAATCTCAATCAATATGGCCAACAGTGGGGGTAATGGGGGCTATTATCTAAAACATCTGAAGTAAGATGCAAAAGTACTCATGGAACAAGTAGCTAAAATAAGATTTGTAATCATAAAACAAATGGTTATCAATCACAAGAAAAATGAGAGTAAAACCCCTTAATTCTCCTAGCTCAAGATAACAGGTGCAATTATAGATGCGACATAGATTATAACCAAATAGTTTAAGGTAAAATAATTAGACACCTTTTACAGTTATTAACTGTAACTTAAACATTCTCTTAAACAAGAGCAGGCCAGACTTAGCTTCCCTATTAAATCTCTTCAAGTCCTTATTAGTAACTTTAATTATGAAAGAAGTAACAGTTTCCTAGACATAAAGTTGATTATTAAGTATATATTTTTAATCTAACTCATACAATTTAAAACACAGATAGTAGGTGATAAAAAGTATGCTGACATTCTAGCATAAATACAGGTCAGCCACCTCCTTTTCATGACATTTACTATATCAAAAGTGACACATAATTAAATGAAATATAAACTAATTGGCATATAAATAATCTAGAAACAGTCTAGTCTTCCTAATGTATCATTAATTACATTATGTAGTCTGCAACAATACATTACATTTGTCATGCACGATGATCTATAAATAAAAAACCTACATATTTAAAATGCTGTCAGAAAAATGTTACAATATAAATCACACGTACAAAACAAAAAGTAATTTAAAAATCCCATATAATCTTTACCAGATAGTCAGGAAATCCAATATTCTCATAAAAACCAAATGTAAACAATTCTAATGCTTAACTGTCAAAAGCAATTTGTTTCATATCTGGAATCTGATTAGCAACATTAATTTAGGTCTAAAAACCATTAACTATCAGTTCTCTCTTAAAACTTTCTACAATGTTTGATGTAGCAAAGAATCAAAGTACTAAGTATAAAAGCCGAATATGTCTTCAAGGCTGCAGCCAATTTATTTGACAGAGAGTAATAAAACATGCTGACCTACAAAATCACTAAAGCATCTGCATCCTTAAATACGCTGCTTAACATTTCTCTTGTACACAGGCTCAGATTCCAGTAAAATAAGATGATAAGGATTCATTTGTTGATAATTTATACTGAAAGATCTAACGTGAGCTAGGTAGAAAAAGATTCAATGTCAATTGAAGTATGTTCTTTCCAGTTGCTATTTTTATCCTAAGCCCATTACATAGTATTCAACACACATTTCATCAATACAAATGATTATACCATAATTTTTCTACCTTCACTTGTCTTGCCTTGATTGATATTGCACATTTCTATTTGTTTTCATTTTGTGGTGCAGGAGACTTTCCAGCATTGTTTTTCCCCCTTTACCACAAAGGCAATGTCAAATAACTTGCACAAAAAAGGGGAAACGGGGAAGCCCATTCTATAGTCCCTAAGTGCGTTGCAATTGCCACTGCCAAACATTCAGGAAATATAGGTATGGGAAGAAACCATCACCTACACTTATGGCCCTAGGCTTTGAGACATGGAAAAATCAGCATAGTTATTAGCCATACAAGCCAGTTTCCCAGATTCCTAGGAAGACCATTGGCAATTCCGATAGAATTGGAATGGCATTACTTTTGGACTTCAATGCAGAGTTATATTTTAATCACACAGTTAGCATATAGTTTTCTCCTAACTCGTCACTTATTTATAGGGAGAAATTTGCTTTTTTGTGCTATGTTCATTGCTTCTTTGCTTTGTGAAATGTTAGTGCAATGGGGTTTTTTAATCTGCACACTTTCAGTCTGTGAAATAAACAATGCCAAGCAAAGCTTCCCAACTTGGTATCTTTCAGATATTTTGGGAATATAACTCCAGAATTCCTGCTGAAGTACTATTACAGATCTGTGTATACTAGTGGCAACATATTATATCTGAGAAGTATCAAGCTATAGAAGACTAGTCAAAGGCTGTTAATACAGGTAGTCCTGGACTTACAGTCACATTTGAGCCCAAAATTTATGTTGCTAAGTGAGATCGTTTGCCTCATTTTACAACCTTTTTTGTGAAGTTTTTTTTATTTTTTATTTTTAAGCATAAATCAATATCATTTCATGGACAGTGTGGGGTCTGTCATTCATTTTGATACAGAAGTAATATTGATACAGTGAGAATTGCTACATTAATTAGACTTACGTGGTCTAATGTAATACACAACTATATCAGCACATAATCCTTCATTTTTCAATTATTCAAAATTTGCTATATCCTTCTAATAGTGATAGCATTATTTCTGAGCATATATAATAACATTCTTTTTTGAACTCTAATCTTAACTTCTAATATTCACTTTAAGTGTGTTAAGTAAAATTAGAATATATAAGACAATATTCCCCCTATTTCTAAATTTTTTATCTATTCTAAATTTTTGTACGACCAATCTTATTATCATTTTTTAAGAAAAAAACTTCCTACCCATCATCTCTCATCCTTTTGGAAGTTCCACTTCTCTTTTTGGCTTGCCTCTCGTACTCCTCCCTCAGATCCTTATCTGCATCTTTCATATTCAACCCAACCCTTATTTCCATCCCCAATAATTTTTGCTGCCAGTCCACCCAAAAGTCTGCCAAATCCTGTTTTTTTCCAGAAATATATTTCAATTTATTGAGTTCCATTTTTCTGCCTCCTAGTATATATTCTCCCAACTTCATTTCACCCAACTTTATTATCTCCTCCTTCTTTTCCCCTTGTTCTGTTTGTTGTGCCATCTGTTCTGTCTCATACTCTAAGCTCACAGTTGTCTCCCTTGTTTCCTGGGTCTTATTATCTTGCTTCATTGATCCTTGCTGCACATTTTCAGTCTTTCCAGTTACATCATGTAATAGGTCCTTTATCTCCTTGGAATTCCTCATTATCGTGTCATAAATGTTTTGAAGTAACATCATAATTTCTTTTTGTGTCTCCTGTTCTTCCTGATAAGCCATCTTGCCTTATTTTAAAAAGTTCAAATAGTATTCAGTGTTCTGTCAGTAATCTGTCACTGCTCCAGAGTCTATTCCTTTTGACTTCCCAAAGCCAGAAGATTACTTAATCTTAATATTGTTCATCAGGAGATACAATAGTTATAGTTCTCTATATCCCATAGTTAATCAATAGGTTTCATTTATACAATCCAGGGGATTTTCCAAATATTTCTTTAAATCCACTCTTTAATTTGCTAGTTACTTCCAGTATTCAAAAGTCATTCCATTAAATATCCTTCAGGTTTTCCAGATTGATCCTCTAATCAACATAAAGTAGATAAGTATGGAACAGTAAATAATACAGGAGACCTCCAGGTGTTATTCTTCTCTTATCAGAGTTCTCCAAGATTATTTTTGTTAGTCTAGTAGTATGACATGGTGCATATCCATTCACCAGTAGATGGCACCTTTAGCTTAAAAATCCACTTTAAAAATCCACTTTAAAACTGTTCTGCCAGTTATTTATTTCAAATTGGTTCAAACCAAATATCAAATAGAATATCCAATAAGTAGTCAAATATCCAGCATTTTAAAATGCCTGTTCTAAGTCATGCCAGTACGATTTATACATCCAATCTTTCTGTATTTTAAGCTTTAACTTATTTTCTTAGGATGCAGTTTTTCTCTGCCTCTCTTTTGTCACCACTTAAAAGCATTCCAGAGAGCCCCTTCTTCCAGATTTATTTTCTTTTAAGATCAAATCTTAGGCAAAATTCAAAAAACACCTCACCCAGCTCCAGTCACTATCCACTCATTCTGTTTCAGCACAATGTTGGTTTCTTCAGTTGCCCCAGCTTCACAGCAGCCATTTTGGCCACCTCATCTTTGTCCTCAGCAAAGAGGGAAAACCCTGGGTCCAGCAGGACAGCCACTGCTCTCCTTGACATGCAAGATGCCCCTCCTTATCTATCAACCCTACAGGATGACTTTAGCCCCTTGGGGGGGCCTTCCAACAAAGAGGATATGACGTGGGGATGCAGAGTCCCACTACTCTCCACTGATCATGCAGCAACATCAAACAAAAATGTCCCTCATTTTACAATCTTTATTGCCATAGTTGTTAAATGAATCACTGTAGCTGTTAAGTTAGTAACACAGCTGTTAAGTAAATCTGGCTTCCCCATTGACTTTGCTTGTCAGAAGGTCACAAAAGGTAATCAAATGACACCACAATCATCATAAATATGGGGATGCTGAAACAGTCATAAATGTGAAAAACAGTCATAAGTCACTTTTTCATTGCCGTTGTAACTTCAAATGATCACTAAACAAACCATTGTTAAATTGAGGACTATCTGTATCATATTTCCCCATTATCAAAAAACTTGCCTGAGGTTTACTGTTTTTGATAATTCCAAATTCCACTTGTTTAAAATTAATAGTGCTCTTATTATTCTGTAAACATGTATCGAAAAAACTGAGAAATTACAGGCACTTAAAGATCTACATTCACTTTCTTAATTGGTTAACAACAAAAGGCATGTTAACAGTTACTGGTCCCTCTTTGTTATTTAATTTCCAGAAACAGAAAAAAAATGTGTGTGTACTGTTACTATAGAGGCGTAATGAAAGAAATCTTGCTAACGCTGATGAGAACAGGAAAGGGAGAAAATATATCAACTTTCACATTTTCAACTGCTTATTTTCTTTTTTAAAATGAGGATAAGCATTTCTTTTTAGGAAAAAAAATGTATTAAGATGTTAATGTGGTCAATTGAAAAATCTCCTGTGGGGAAATATATCTCTCTTCTACCACAGCACAAAAGCAAACAAGCTAACTAGGAAGCACCCTGCACCCTGCTGCTTTTAATGGCACTGCTGTTTGTTATTTCAACAATAAAACAAATTTAGAATCAAAACAGCATTTTTCTAAAACCAATGTTGTCAACAAGTTGTGTAGAACATCAGAGAACTAATGTCCAGTTTTTCTTTTGTTAACATATTTGCTGAAGTAACAGTTGGTCAGATACCAGTTTTTCCGGAAAGATGGAAATACATATTACTTACAATTATACATATTGCTAGGATCTCAATTCAGCATCAGTTCATACACCAAAATGCAACCAGCCTTTTGGCCTTGTGAGCATTTTCAGTTGAGACATTAGACAAAACTATATTTTGCAACAACCACACTGTAAATCAAAATTACAAGGTGGATGGAGATTTCATTCCACTCTACCATTGTAAAGATGATCCTGGCTTGGCTGATCCAAGGCACTCTAGGTATTATTATTTTTATTTGTTTCTGATTCTTTGGAGCCTGATGAATATTGTGTCAACAGGAATTATTTATTTGAACCTAGTAGGCTTGTGCTTGTGTCATCAACCACATAGTCTACTTTAGCCACCCATTTTGGTAGTCTTTGAATTTTCTGAGCATCAACATTTTCTCCTGTGACTCTTATATTATAAAGAGTCACAGGAGAAAATGTTGGTGCTCAGAAAATTGTCCAAGTGTCCAAAACATTTAAGCTGTAGTCCCATTTTAAAGTGTTCAGTAAGTAGTCTGGTTTTATTTCATCTAGTATCAAATGAACGATTTTTCCTTGCAGTCCAAGGCTTTCTCCACATTTATTTTCAGTACACAGTTTCAAAGAATCATTTTTCTTACTCAGTCCTTCTAATGATCCACCTTTTACAGCTGTATGTGAAAATTTAAGTCATACAACTGGGAAAAACATAATCTTAACAATACATACCTTTGTTGTAAGTACAATGTTTCTGGGCTTTAATAGTTTATCTGAAACAGTGATAGTTTTATAGCGGACATTGTTTTTATTTCATGATATAAGCAAAATTCCTGTACATTTTTCTTACTATAGAAGGTAAAATCTGTTATTTCAACTATTTTTCCATCTTTTTCCATTGGGTTGGTACTGCCTGATGACTAAATCTTAGTTTTTAAGAAAATGAGCAGACCAGCCTTTGGACTTTCTTCTTTCACTTTCACCAAGAGATTCCCAAGGTTCTCCTCAATTCCTGCTATCAAACTATTAATTCTTTTGTTGCTGTTAGTTGCAAAGTCGTGTCCAACCCATTGTGATCCCATGGACAATGTTCCTCCAGGCCTTCCTGTCCTCTACCATCCCCCAGAGTCCATTTAGGCTCTCAGTGACTGCTTCAGTGACTCCATCCAGCCACCTTATTCTGTTGTCCCGTTCTTATTTTGCCCTCAATCAATTCCAGCATTAGGTTCTTCTCCAGTGAGTCCTTTCTTCTCATTTGGTGGCCAAAGTATTTAAGTTTCATCTTCAGTGTCTAGCCTTCTAAAGAGCAGTCAGGGTTGATTTCTTCTAGGACTGATCGGTTTGATTGCCTTGCAGTCCAAGGGATTCACAAGTGTCTTCTCCAGCACCATAGTTCAAAGGCCTCAATTCTTTGACGCTCAGCCTTTCTAATGGTCCAACTTTCACAGCCA
>JANHFR010005140.1:0-12970 GCA_032468015.1 Mimophis mahfalensis | reverse complement strand
TGAAGACCCTTGGACTGCACTGATTGGAATGCATTCAAAAATACCTCTGCAGACTTCGATGAACTCACAGATACTGTAACATCATATGTCAATTTTTGTGAAGACCTATGTGTGCTGTCCAGGAAACTGAAAATATACAGTAACAATAAACCTTGGTTCACAGCTAAACTTAAGCAGTTACGCCATACCAAAGAGGAAGCATACAGAAAAGACGATAGAATACTGTTCAATCAGACCAGAAACATATTAACTAGAAAGATCAGAGCAGCGAAAAGAAATTATGCTGAAAAGCTAAGGAATCAGTTCTCAACAAATGAACCAGCAAACATGTGGAAAACTCCACATGTTTTTAAATCACCGGTTGCAGCAAACCTCCTTTCCATACTGAAGGAAATCAACAACTGGCAGATGGCCTGAATGTGTTCTACTGTAGGTTTGAGAGAAAACTACTGCAACCCATCTCCACAATCCCCATCTCAGATTCATCAACAATAGTCAAGCCTGTTAAAACCTACCTTACCATTAGGCCCGCTACCTCTGGTGATTACAAAGAATGAGGTGCAAGGTCTATATCACAGACAAAACCAGGAAAAGTACCAGGTTCAGATAAGGTTGGAGGTCACTACTAAGAGTTATTATATTCAATTTAGTCTTGAACTACACCAATAATGATATAAAACAGGGGTTTCAAACTTGTGGCCCATGGGCCAGATGCATCATGTGCTGGCCCTGCCCCAACCTGGTTTAGCAAAGGGGTAAAAAATCATGTGACACCACCATGACGATGTGAGTTTGACACCCCTGATATAAAAAAATCAAACATTAAAAAGATGTTATTGAGATAAAATATTGTATAAAAAAGCTCAAATCCTTGGATTTATGCCATAATATGGATAGTCAGATCAATCCAGTTCATTTAAAAAGTGTTTTCTCAACTAAATGCCAAAATTTACTTTTATTCTATTCAAGGAACCAAGTAGTGTATATAGTGATGAAAGAGGGCAGTGAATGCCCTTAAGAGAATTAGTTCTTCATGATCTGATCCTTTATACAAGCCAAGCATTGGTTTTTGGTTTGGAATTAAAAGCTATTTTCACAAACCTTAGAGATCATATTTGTTTTCACAGAGGTTGATTAGCAATCAGCATTTGAAAACACATGTATTTATTTTGTTTGACCTATTCAAATTCAGCCAATGAATTTAAAATAACATTGTCAATTATCTGAAATAGAAACTTTTGACTATGTGATTGAAAATGTTTTTATTATTTTCTTTCTATTTGTAAATTTCAGAACTAAGGCTTATATTTTGTCTCTCATAAACAATAAGCACAAACAGCATTTAATCTAACAGCTGTTAGACAGAAGCAGCTTTATGTTATACATACAGTATTAGAATAACAGTATTTATCACACTTTGCCATTCTTATCAAGATCAGGATCTTCATGACATTATGATACCTTATCTGAAATATAAAAATCTGTTTTAATTGTAAATACTATTAGACATGAACAGACTTATACAAAAGAAATAAAATCATCCTTTAAACCCTAAAATCCATTAATAAAACTTACTTTCTATAAAAAAGAACAAAAGGCACAAATCCAAAACAAATAAACTGTAGAAGAAAACCCAAATAGAACAAAGCAAATGCTGGTGGAACTATATTTGAGAATTTATTAAACTTAAATATGCCATCGCCTAATTTACCATTACATCTTTTTCAAAACTTAATCTAATATCAAGTTCACTTCTTTTTAAATGGCAATGCCATATTCCAGCAAATTAACTCTAAGCAGTTGTTAATTCACACTTCCCTTTAGTAACAGAAGTTTACACTATTTTGTGCCATTGAGCACCCTCTGCTGGTCTCTACAGCCAAAATCAGTCCAGAGATTCAATAAATACAGGCTGCATAAAAGAATGTAAATACAATTTGTTTCTATGAATCATGTGATAAATTATTGTAATGAAATTTATGTTCTAAGAGCTTTCTTTTAGTTTTCTTCTTTAACAAAGTAGCTATCCCAACACCATATCCAACATCTTTTTTTAAAATACACAAACTGAGGTTGAAGAAATTTACTATCCTATCCAGTATAAATAACATTCCTCAACCCTAGAGTCACATCAGTTCCAAGGTTTAAAGTGGCATTGCTCAATTTACTTGGAAATAGCCCCACTTGTTTTCAGTGGGATTTACTCCCAGGTAAGAATATAGTGGATTGCAAAATTAAAAGCAGAGTTCTAAGCTAATTTATTAGAAAGTTCCATGAACATAATAAGATTTTTTTTTATTCTCCCCAAAGTTTAAGATTATACAATAAAAATGGCTTGCAATCCCTTGTAGTTTTGAAATTTTATAATGATCACAAGAAAGGCATCACACTCAGTGGTGGGATTCAAATATTTTTACTACCGGTTCTGTGGGCGTGGCTTAGTGGGGGTGGCTATGCTGTCAGCCAATCAGAGGTGGCATTTGCCAGTGTTCGGCCATCAGAGATGATATTTGCTGGTTCTCCAAACCAGTCAAAATTATTGCTACTGGTTCTCCGGAACTTGTCAGAACTGGCTGAATACCACCTCTGATCACACTTGTTTATTAATTTTGAAAGCCCTATTTTGATTAAACATAAATATGTTTGCATAATCCTACAACTTTCAGATAGGATGATAAGCAGCAAACTGGATGGATTCTATTAAAGCAACAATAGTCATATGACAGGAAGATCTGAAAGATCAGGTTGAGAATAGGCTGCCCTGAAGAAAATCTATCTATGTGATTGCTAAGAGCTTACACTGATTTGATCACATATAATCAATCAATCAATCAATCAATCAATCAATCATAATTTTCAGAAATTAATAGGAAGAGTTGATGCTAGGGTTGAATGGAAGTCTAAATTAAAGTAGTGAACTATTTGTGCATATCCTCAACTGCTAACAGATTCCCTAAATAGTTAACCCCTAAATAGATTCCATAAACAGATTCCCTAAATAGGTGCATGACTCTCATTCTCAATTATTACAATTAGCCATCAAACAATAGTCAAATAAGAACTTCGTAGGCTTCTCTACTTTGATGAAAATCCCCGTGCTGAAATAGCTGCAACCAGGCTTCCGTATGATAATGTCCTTCTACTATTTGAATTCTAGTTTCATTTCCATTCCTCCTTTCTTTCATACATTAATTTCTGTTTCATGCCATGATCCCTAATCACATGAATAAAGAAAAAAACAGTATGGTAAGAGGCTATAAAGCAAAAAGAAGCATTAAACATGGAATTTAGTCATCTGAAAACAATATTATATTCACTGATATCAGGATAAAAAAGCAAGACACATGGTTTATCAACCATTCATTTAATCAGTAAAATATATATATATATATATATTGTTGTAAAAACTTCAATAGTAAATAATGGAAAGCAGAATGAAGGAGACTAGGTAAGAATATATAGTAGAAGTTACTTCGAGAATTTTTAAGGATTAGAAAAATCACTCTATTAGTACTTAAAACATGAATTCTATTCATTTCTCTCATGCTTAGCTCTAAAGAGATCTGACGTATTTTTTAAAATAACATGCTACGTTTAACGTATTTTTAAAAAAAACAGCCATATAAAGAAATCTATTCAGCCACCTTTACCAGAAAGCAAAAGCAAAATAGGTGAAAACAAGTATGGCCAATTTGAATTTAAGAGTACCTTTTAAGCAAAAGAAATATATTTAAAGTTTCCAATTACATATAGCAATTTTTCAAACTATTTTTCCCTTTTATTGCTTAGAAAACCCTTGAAGAACACCAATGTCTTCGAAATAACATCAATATCTAGCCTTTTACTTCTTCACCTGAAATACTATCTGTTTTCTGAACACCAACTAGAAATGTATACCCAGACTTTTTGTATCGAAGAATACATCTGCCATTTTATGAGAATAATTTGCTGACTCAAAAAAATTCCTAACAATGATGGGTGTGGCAAATTACAAAAAGTCAATGTATTCAAACGCCAACTAATTAAATTGTCCTTTGCCATTGAGTTAGTCTCTAGATATTTTCAACTCTAAAGTGACCTTTATTTTTTTCCTAGGCAGGTAAGCATGTTTTCAAAGAAGGCACCTTTCATCGTTTTTCTGTTTTAAGGTAATTTATGTATTTGAATAAAATTCTTAGAAATAAAGTTACATTTTGTGGAGTTTGGTATTCTCTGAGCTTGCCTGTTTGCTTGCAGATATTTCATTACCTGTGCAGGTGACATCATCAGTGCTAATGGGTGAGTGGGTTTTCTCCCTGTTTATTTACTGTAGTTTGTGCTGTCACTTGTAGAAGAGCAGGCAGATCTGGAGGTAAGCATATCATTAGCTTAGAGTTGTTACGTTTTCATAAGCACTCCAACCCCTCCTGATCTCAATTGACTCAAATCTGGCACTAATTTAGTGTTGAATTTTAGTTGACTAGATTCTTGGATATAGGCTTGAGTAAATCTTCTAAGCTGCAACCTTATAAATGGTCCTGATTCTTTGTGCCTGACATCAATATTGATGGGAGGGTGGTTTTGTTTTTGGTAGTTCCTTGATTACAGTATTGTTTTCAGTTTGTTTGTTTCTTTAATCCATACTTGTCTGGTGTAGGTTGCTAGGAAGGATATGATCTGGTATTTTTATTTTCTTTTTAGCTTTTTTTATTGCCTCTTTTAAACAGCAATAGCACTTAGACTTCTATACCACTGAACAGTGCTTTACAGCCCTGTTCAGTGGTTTACAGAATCAGCATATTGCCCCCCAACAATCTGGGACCTCATTTTACTGACCACAGAAGAATGAAAGGCCCAGTCAACCTTGAGCTAGTGAGATTTGAACTGCTGGTAGATGGCAGTCAGTAGAAGTAGCCTGCAGTACTACATTTTAACCACTGTGCCACCACGGCTAAATAGTATGTGACTACTGATGGCTGATTTGTATGAATGCCAAATCAAACAAATGCCAAAGATATATCTTAGAAATAAAGATGAATACCAATTTCAAGAGTGATAGTTCGCTTTGCAAGAAGCTACTGCCTTTTAAATTTTGTTTAAAAAGGAAATAATTGAGTCAAATACATAAAGAATGGACACAGGGCTTGCTGAACAACAAGGGACTATCCAGTCCACTCTATGAGGCTTAGATACCATGTTAGAATTCCAGATTTAAGCAACGTTTTAACATGATTTCATTTAATTTCATTTTAGGTATTCAAGTCAGAATTGAATAACTGCCAAAATAGTAATAATACTATGGCCCAACACTATCACCAGCAGAGGTTTTCTTTTCTTTTGTTTTCACAGACAAAAAAGAAAAATCTTATCTAATATATATGGCAGCCTTTCACAGTTTTACAGAAATACAGCAACTCCCAGATTTCTTAGCTAGTGGATATGTTGGATGAGAATTCAGGGAGTTGTCATCACAATGCATTTAAGATTGCCAGGTCAGGAAAAGCTAATTTATGAAAAACAAGCACCAGCTTCTGTATGCATCAGTAACTTTCCATAATAAGCCCCAACAAATTGCTCTGTAGTTACAACTGTTTAATCTTCAATATAAAACCATGAAGCACATTGCCTCAATTACCAGTGTACCTACATTTTATCGTGTCTTCCTTTTATCTCAGAAATCATTAGGCTGAGTCACGGACAATTTTGCAGACCAGCTGAACATCTCTGGGTCAAGATATTCTGCTGCCGAGAACAATCCTAATACTTCTTGATTATAGTCAAAGCTTAAGTGCAACTGCCTCTGGAGTCAATTGTTTTACTTTCTTGCACAGCTGCCATTTGAGTTTTACCAATCTCATCATTGAAGAAAACAACCTATGTTTCATACTGGTAGGTGTTTGAAAGCATTTCATGTTTACATCAATGCTTTAGATCAGGATCCTCAAATGTGCTTTGTGGGCTGCACAAATGACCTGCACACTGGTCATTTTTAGCAGCCCACAACAATGCTGGGGAGTAGGTCAGAGGACATTTTGCTCAGTTATATAGCGGGAAGGCAACTATTGGGGGTGGAATGACAGCTTGCCAATCACAGTTAGGTACTGGGTGGAGGGTGTGGCTCTGAGTCAAGGCATTAAGCTGCAATGCTGAGACTGGGATGGCTCTTCCTGACTCCCCCATGGTTGTTCCTTACTTCAACCTTGAATGAGCAGATGGTTCCATGAATGGTCCAGAGGTATCTGGTATCTGGTCCTGAACTGGCACCACTGAAAGCAGAACAACTGTTTAAATTTATGACGCTGGAGACTTTTGTGACAGTTTATGTGTGTGCGTATGCATGGGGGTACAGGTTTCCATCTAGCGAGCTTATCCTTATGCAAGATTCATTTTGATGTGAGTTCAAGTCCACAGATAGATACAAACTTGAATAAAGTTGAATAAATATGGTTTTAATATTCCTTTTCTGAAAGTCAGTTATTTGATCTTCCTAGGAATCTTAAAAGCCTGGACTTATTTCAAAGAAATATTTATTCAAACGCTCAGCCATAATTTGTTTATACAGGCATGCAACTTGGTACTTCATTATTTTACGTAAATTTGATACAGAGTAATACTTGTAGCACTGAATGCTTAGTTTTTGCATTACCTCATCTTTAAAACAATGATAATACAGCTACTTTCATTAAACAGAATGAAAATATTTAACAAGCACAAATAGCTTCTTGCATTTATCCCCCAAACATCTCCTCTTTAAGCTTGTTTTTGATACAGAGATTCATACAGACACAGCACTTAGGAGTTCAGAAATATTCTTCTGATTCACATTTTTATGCAAATTTACTAAATACAGGAACAGAATTCAATTGCACTCTAAATATTTATGTTTCTGAAAGGCGAGATGCTGTTCTCCAATAAAAACATGTACAAAAATGTACACATTTTTGGAAAAAATAAATAGAACAATGCATATTTTAGTTTAAAAAATGCTTTCATGTGTTAAGAAAAGTATATATTAAGAAAAGTGTATTACAAAATGTATGTGAATATTTGTACTGATTTTTTTTAATGGCAGACTTATATATACTTATTATATAGTTATTGGTCATATTTGTACAACCACCTATCTCATAAAGCATGACTCTAGGTGGCATACAATCATAAAACAATTTTAAAAATATTCAAAATATTTTCAAAATGCACAAAAAAAATAAGAGACAGATAAGAGACAGCATCATATTAACAATGGAGCCACCTAATCAAATTACCATTCCTTTGGGATCCCCAGGCCTGTTGACACAACCAGGTTTTAGGGGACTTCCAGAAGCTCTGGAGAGATGGAGCCAATGTCACCTCAGGGAATGATGTTCCACATGGGAAGTGGGGGGGGGGGTGCCATAGCAGAAAAGGCTCATCCCATCATATGTAACTCCTTAATAGTTTGCAACAGACTTGCAACAGACATCTACTGCCAGATCTGATAGCAGATGTAATTAAGTGGCCCTTCAAATAATCCAGCCACATGCCATGAAGGGCTTTAAAGGTTACCTTCAACACTCTGAATTGGATCCAGAATCAAACTGGCAACCAGTGCAGCTCATGGAGCAGAGGTGTAATGGGCTCTAGGGGCACATATAATTGCCCAAGCTGCTGCATTCTGTACTAGCTGAAGCTTCCAGATACTCTTCAAGGGCAGGCCCATGTAGAGCTCATTACAGAAGTCTACCCAGGAGATAGCAGTGTATGAATGACCATGAGCAGAGCTCTCAAATTCAGGAAGAGTGCATCTGGCACAAAACATGAAACTATGCATAGGCCCTCCTAGCCACAACTACCATCTGCTCTTTGAGCAGGAGTCCAGGAAGACCTTCATGTTGTACACATTTGGTACCAAAGTGCAACCCCATCTAGGACCAAAAATGGCATAGTGCCAGAATCAACAGGCCCCAAAACCCAGAGCTACAGAATCTTGCCAGAGTTCAGTTGAAGTTTGTTACTTTCAGTTCAGAACCCTACCAACTGCAGGCTAAGGATAAGATAGCATTGCTTAATTTGCCAGGCACATAGATGTATAATTAAGTATCATCAGCATACTTTTTAAATTTCAAACGTTTATATAGCCACCCATCTTACACCAAACTCTGAGTGTTAAACTATGACTGTTTTAAATACCAGAATAGTTCCAAACAAAAATCTGAGCCTAAAACCAAGTACTAGGTTCAATACCTGTTCAGTCAACCTGTATGGTAGGGATGAAGAACAAGTTGCTCTCCAGATGCAGGTAGTTCTTGTGAAACAATGGTAATTGGGACTTGAATTTCTGTTGCTAAGCAATGGAATCATAAAGCAGATGATCATCTGACTTAATGACAGCAGCTCCAGCAGTCTCCAGTTTACAGTTGTTAAGCAAATTACCACAGGTCATTTTTTTTTAAAATCTAATTTATATGCCGCCCTTCTCCAGAGACTCAAGGCAGCTTACAATCTATAAGCACAACTCAATGTGTTTAACAATAGCCTTCATTCTTTAGTATATGCCTGCTTATTAGCGGCATTTTTACAAAGACAACTTATTGCCCCCAACAATCTGGGTCCTCAATTTACCTACCTCGGAAGGATGGAAGGCTGAGTCAACCCTGACCCTGGTGAGATTTGAACATGCCTTAATTACAGGTTAGCTGACTGCTAGGCTAAGTACTAACAGCCTGCTCCACCAAGGTCTCTTTTAATGAGGATCTCACTCAACTGTGACTTCTGACTTCCTGCTAGCTTCTTCACTGACTTTGTTTGTGGGAAACCAGCAGGGAAGGTTGAAAATTATGATCACATGACAATGGCTGGTTCCTGAGTGCCCAACTTAAGATCATGAGCAGGCACTGTGATTCCTGGAACTTTTAGGACTGGTCATAAGTACTGCTTATTAATTTGTCATAGATTTGAATGGTCACTGAACTAATGATTGTTAACGATGGACCACTGGTATTATTAAGTGACCATTTGTAGCATTCTGATACAACTTAGGCCATTTTCAGTTTCTAAGCAAATGGAATATATACTTAACACAGTGGCTAAGACACTGAGCTTGTCGATCAGAAAGGTCATCAGTTCAGCGGTTTGAATCCAGAGCACTGCATAATGGAGTGAGCTCCTGTTACTTGTCCCAGCTTCCCCCAACCTAGCAGTTTGAAAGCATGTAAAAATGCAAGTACAAAAATAGGGACCACCTTTGGTGGGAAGGTAACAGAGTTCTGTGCACCCATGGCGTTTAGTCATACTGGCTACATGACCATGGAGAGGTCTTCGGACAGCGCTGGCTCTTCAGCCTTGAAATGGAGATGAGCACCACCCCCAAGAGTCGGGAATGACTAGCACATATGTGCAAGGGGAATCTTTACCTTTACCTTTTTAAACAATACCATTCTGTTGTACTGTTGCAATACAATTAAAATACAATATATTTTATAAAATATACAATAAATTTCAAGTCTTGGCTATATGCCCTAGTTTACTTCTAAGACAGCTATGGTCTCCAGCTTGATATACAGCCATATTTTCTACTTGGCTTGGACAGGACTTTTTCTTGGATCAGTGACCCAAGCTTCATTTTCTCGTCCATTTCTTTTGAGGAATCATCCAAAGCAATTGCTGTTATGTGTTGGAACACTCATACAATAACCTTGAAAATGCACCATCAGTTTTCAGGTCAGCTTGATTTCAGCCCCGCTGGGCTTGTCATGCCACAAGGCATATGAACAGACTGCATTTTTTTTTGTTCCACAAATATATTAACTTAGTCTGAAAGATTAAATAAAATGTTAATTAGTGGACTGAATTGAATAAAGTTGATTTTATATGCAAGAATGAGATTTCTACACAATTCATTTAAAAATTGCAGTATGAATGGATAGTCATGGGTACTCTTTGCTCCCAATAATATCCTGTTAGAATTAAGAGAAAAAAAATTCTCAGCAAGTTTCTGCAATGCTTTCACATTCCAAAATAAGCAAAGAGAGACTAAAGCAATTTAATCTCACAGCAAGAAAGAAAACCAGCTGTAAAAATCCAGAGTGTAATATGAATATCCCTACTGGCAAGCATTAAATATAACAAAAAGTTGCATTTAAAGTGTCTCATTTTCACTGAATATTGCAAATGCATATAATCCATATAGACAGTCTTTTGCTAAGAAGATATGCATCCATTTCAAAAAATTATAATTCTACAAAACACAGTTTGAAGACTGTCAAAACTTAAAACAGTATTTTTTTCTTTATAATATTACAGGATCATAAAAAGTAAAAAAAAAATTAAAACTATGTTTATAAAAATATTCATGAACTCTAATATACTCAGTTTTTACAACTGACCAATCGAATGGGTCAAATACAAACTATACTAGGATTTTAGTTTAACTAATCAAGGGACTGAATAAACTATGAAGCTTTCTCATATTGAAGAACAGATCTCATGAAGTGTAACAATCATTATCAGAGCTAATAACTTCAAAGCATGATGACAGACTGACCGGAACGTACTTTCCATGAGGATTTTTAATGGCAACATACAGGTACATTTTGGATATGGTAATGGGAAATTAGTGGAAGTCCTATGAAACTGCTTATTCCACATCAAATTTGACTGCCGAAGAAGACTGTCTGCTTTTCCATGAAGTGCAGCAAAAGGGGACTCAGAAGTGATCATTTTCTTCACTCCTGAGTTTTAGAAAGTTTTTATTAATTTGGCTATTTAAAAGAAAGTTCAGGAATGGAGGAGCTGGTGGATTAGTTAGGATGACTGAGGTGACTAGTATTGTACTGCTTTACTGTGTTATTAACTTAGAGACAAATGGTTGATGCTACATAAACAAACAAACAAATAAATAAAGCTGATCTTTAGGGTTGGACTCTGCAGAATTCTTTCATTCTTGTGGCTGGCTGCATTGGTGTTTTTTTCATACAAGGACTCAGAGTATTACTCTGTGCCATTTGCAACTTCCAAATGCCCATATTTAATAAGAATATATTATAATCATCAAAATGGGAGGTAACTAAGGCATGAGTGAATAGGGCCTCCCATTCCAGAAATGGATGCAATTGGTGCACAAAGTGAACCCACGTGAAGATCCATTTTCTTTAATAAATTGTATATATTGCAGTTTTAATTTTGGGGGTCTTCCCTGAATGTCTGAATTTAATAACCAACAAGGTCTGTCTGCTAAAGTACTCCTTGAGAAGGCCTTGGCATTACAGTTTTTACTGGTGCAGATGAAATCCATCTCTAGCTCTAGCATCTACTATCATGTCTTAGATTCTTCCATGTGTCATCTTGTGGCATGAAATTTGAAAGAAAAAGACATATGAGTTGACTTAATTGAAGGAAGAGAGGGGTGGGGGAGAGAGAGATTAAAGTTCACCTGCTGTTATGCTTCTCAATGATCATGATCATTGGGCTGATATCTGATGCTGAAAGCAGTTACATATATTGTTACATATATATATTTTTAATAGAGATATAAATATGGCATTGTTTATTCAATGTTAATTGCAAAGATTATGCTTCCCTTCAAAAAAGGCAAAATAACACTGGTAGATTTTTTCTTTGTGATATAATGTTATGTAAAGTCTGTTAAATAAAATTCTTGCTGTTTTCTTTAAGTGCTTAAACTTATAAAACTCATAAACTCAAAATATTCATTATGCCACTTTTAAAACAAAGGATCTGGCAGAAGCATTTTTGGCTCAAAAGTTAAAGATCTAGCTCTGCCGTGTACAATAAAATCTTACTAGAAGCCAGGACAAGACTGTGCAGAATATTCCTTGAAAACACTTTCAATAGGCCACATTGATTGAAAGGAGGAATATCAAATCAGATCCGGCTTTTATTCATTTCATTCGTTAATTTGTAGTCTGCTTTTCAGTCTGAAATGAGTTACTTGGCTTGTCATGATGGATAATTTTATATTCATCTCTGATAAACATTTTTTTTAAAATTTTCAACCCTGTTCTGTATACTCCCATTCTGTACACTGGAACCAAGAACAATTTTCTGTCTGTCTCTTGGCCAAATAGGAGAAAATCTTGATGTAAACAAAAAAAAAATATCATTGAAATTGTTTTAAATGTTATTTTTTGCTATCTTGCTTTTGCATTACTCAATATCTGAGTTCAATCATGATTCAGAAATAGTCAAGGATCAAGCATATGTGGCCTGAGTTACTCATTACCTCACCAATAGATATACAGTACTAATCATACCTATCTGTTACAGGAGTGCCAAACTCAAGGCCCGTGGGCCAGATCTGACCCACAGGGTGCTTAGATCTGATCTGCAGGGCCACCTTGGAAACAGCAAAGGACTGGCCTACAATGCCTCTGCCAATGAAAATGTTTTTGCTGTCAGAGCACTCGGGCCACCACAGGCACCCCTGACACAAGTGATGTTGAGCTGGCCATGCCCCCATGCTCCCCACCTCAAAGTCAAACAGAAACCTGATGTGGCCCTCAATGAAATTGAGTTTGACACTCCTGTTCTATTAGAAGTCACAATGATGAATAGGAGTCATGATGTCACTGCAAAAAATGTTATAAATTGTGTCATTTGTATCAGCTATATATGTCACGATGACAACTTTTGTGACATGACAATGTAAGTATCAGTTGTGTTACTCTCTCCCCTATCCTGCAAAGGCCTATGGTATTAATATATATCAATGAGACTGAAGACTCTCCTACCTTGGTTGAACTTAACTTTCTGAACATACATGGCAGTACAGGATTTTTTAAAATGGCTAATTAATATATCACATTTTAACTAATAATACACTTAATGCCCAAAACTAGTTGTAGAGAATAATGTTGTTGTTAGTTGCAAAGTCATGTCCGACCCATTGCGACCCCATGTACAATGTTCCTCCAGGGCTTCCTGTCCTCTACCATCCCTCAGAGTCCATTTAAGCTCACACCGACTGCTTCAGTGACTCCATCCAGCCACCTCA
>JANHFR010005137.1:54266-77755 GCA_032468015.1 Mimophis mahfalensis | reverse complement strand
ACTGGGAGGTATTTGGCTATCCATGTTTGCCAGTCCCCTGGGCCCATCCTTGCCAGTGCTTCCTTTGCTGATTGGACCGCTAAGACTGCCCATTGCTAGCAGGATGGAATTGTGCAATCAGGGCATGAGAAATGCCATGACCAGCTCAAACTGGCTTGATGTGAGATAAGGCCCATTGTCTGAAACGAGGATGTTTGGCAGTCCATGGATTGCAAACTGCCTTTTAAGGGCCTTGATCATGGCATCCCAGTTGGTTGATGTCATGAGTACCACCTCAAGCCATTTTGAATAGGCATCCACAACCATCATAAAAGTCAGCCCATGGAAAAGCCTCGCAACATCAATATGTAACATCAATCAAGGTGTCTTCCCATTTGCATGCTGAAATGGATGCGGGGGGCTGGCCTTGACTCTTGGCAAGGCTGACAAGATGTGACCCAATCAGTGATGGCCTTGTTTAAGTTGAGCCACCAGCCATAACCGTGGGCGAGTGCCTTCATACACATGATGGCTGGGTGGCCTACATGAAGAGCTTCCAAAACTTCATTGAAATAGAGGATGACATCTGGGATGTCTTGCAGGAGATGCTCCATCAGGCTCTGGAAAAATCCTGGTGCCACACTCACCCCAAATTGCAGGCAGCAACATCTAAAAGTTCCTTGATATGTTACAATCATCTGAGCCTCAGCTGTGGTGTAATCAACTGGTAGCTGTTGGTAGGCTTGGGCAAGGTTCAGTTTAGCAAAGACACTAACCACACCCAGAGAGTGCAGTAGATGCTGGACCACAAGCATTGGGTATTTATTTTGCTGTAGCACTTTATTTAATGTACATTTATAGTCTGCACAAATGTGGACAGAACCATTTAGCTTCATAGGAGGTCACTATTGGAGTCCCACATTTTGCATGGTCGACAGGTTCCAAGATTCCTTGGCTGATGAGCTTGTTGAGTTGCTCATCAACTTTTGAGCACAAGGCAAATGGTATTCTTTGCGACTTCATTTGGACTGGAGCAACCTGGGGTCAAGGTTGAATGAGATGTGTGTGTCCATATACCTGCCCAGGTTTCCATCAAAGACATCTGCAAAATCAGAGACTAAGGCCTCAATATCAGAGTCACTGATGATGCCAGTGATTCTCAGACTCAGGGAGGAAAACCAGTCCAGTCCTAGGAGATTCGACAGGGAGTCATCCACTACGAGCAGTCACAGTGGGCAGAAGAAGTCCTTGAAAGATATTATAAAGATGCTGCTCTGATGACAAGAATGCTGTTCCCCTAGTAGTCTTGGAGATGAATATGGTGGAAGTTCAACTGTCTTTTTGAGATTTTGGGCACTACTCTCTTTAGTGTACTCCAAGATACAATGGTCATTGAAGATCCCGTGTCCACCTCCATGCAGCAAGGGACCCCTCAATCAGTACGGTGACATGGTACGTTTTGCAAGATGAGAGGCTAGCTTGACTGATGACTGCTTCTGCCTTGCAAATGCCTCTGGAGATGGTGAAGCAGTCCTGTCTATGACTCTTGTCTTTTCTGCATTCTTTTGTGGCAAGTTTCTGGACTTGGAGTGGTAGCTGTTGGTTGGCTTCTATGACAGACCCTGGCCAAATGTCCTTTCTTTTCACATCTTTGGCAGATGGCATTCTTGAACTTACATGCCATTCATGGGTGATTACCACCACAACCAACACATGCTGGTTGCCTCTTTTTTGTGGCCACATTTCTCCCCTTAGAGGATTTGAGGTGATAGACATCATTGTCCTCATCTGCTGATTCACCATGGTTATCATCTCCTTGGTGTGCAGTGACTGGTTTCCATGATGCTGGTGGGCTGTTTGATTTTTGAATTTCAGCTTTTGACTGATTGGACATCTTGGCTGCTTGTGCCTCATCAAGCACCACTTGCAGGGTGAAGTCTGTTTTTGCAAGGAGGCATTGCTGTAGCTTGACGTCCCTCACACCACAGACCACTCTGTCCAAGACAGCATCATGAACTCTGAACTCACAATACAGAGCTTCCTGAACTCACAATACAGAGCTTCCTTTCAAAGGGCAACTACGTATTTGTTGATGGTTTCACCTTCAGCCTGATTCCAATGATGGAAGGCATGCCAATGCGCGATTCACAAAGGTTTGGGTGCATAGTGAGTCCATAGCTTGCTCTGCAGAACATCCCATGGCACAGACTGAATGGCCAGTGGAGCAAGGAGAACCCTGGCCATTTTGAAGATCTCTGGACCACAGAAGTTTATGAAAAGTGCCCTCTTCCTGTTGTCAGTGACCCCAGCAAAGTTATTGGCTTTGAGGAAGCAGTCAAAACAAGCAAGGTAGGAGTCCCATGTCTCAGAGGCCATGTTGTATGGAGCAAAAGGCAGTAGTACAGCCATTTTCCAAGAGACCGGTGTGAGCCCCCAGGCAATCTGGCGTCTGAGGTCAATGAAGTGGCAGCAACTGTGGATCAGCTCTGGTGATTCAGCTCTGAATGAGTCAGCTCGCAGTCTCAGTTTCATTCAGTTTGGAGTCTGTTCAATTGTGGAACAATGAAGCCAGAATTTAAGTTTTATACTTCCAAAACCTACCAACAACACCCCCCTGCATCTCCCAAGAAACAAAATCATCCTAAAGAGAAGATTATATGATTCTAGCACTTTAATATGATCACTTTACTGCCACATTGCTGCCACTTTATGCAAGGTACAGCACTGCTTTCAAGTGACAGCTTTTCTTAGACCAGATGTTGGCATGTAGAATCCAGAGACTTATCAGGAGAAAGATTTGATTATACTTGAAAGATGCTCCAGTAGACAGTGGTAATGAATGTACACAACCTACAGATATTAATCTTTCTGTAAGACAAGTAGCTTTTTTGTAAGGAAAAGGGTGGTGGGGGTTGTATGGACAAGAACAAATGGAAATCAAAACAAGCTGAAAAAAGTTACAATATGTTTTGGCTGTGGTTCAGTGTGTGTGTGTGTGTGTGTGTGTGTGTGTGTGTGAAATGTAAAGGTATGGAAGATCGGGCTTTATAGGGGGTAAAAACCTACCCTGGGAGGGAAGCCAAAAAATAGTGATGATCTTTCCTTTGAGAATCAGAGCAGGAAGGTGGTTAAGCCAAAATCAATGTCAAGGTTGTGGGAAGAAGTAAATTCTTCTCTGCTGATGGGTGAAACACAACATTGGCCTGAGTGCTCAATCATGATTATAGCTGCAAGTCCATTATAATGATAGAGATATGGCTGATTTAGCTGCAATTTTTGTGACAGATGAGTGTATTTCAACATGTTGGATTATGCTGTTCTACAGTGCAAAAGTCTTGCTTTTTTAAATAGGCATATTGGTGAGGGGGAAAAGATCTGGGCCACAGAAAATTGTTTACTGGTCATAGGTTCTGGTTTGGGCATTAGAGTTTAGTTCTGCTTTGTTAAATAGGCATGGAGAATGAAAATGTAAGGTCATTCCCCTCAGCCCTCTCAACCACTGGGTTGCTCACTATTTGGCTAGCAGCCTCATTTGATTTGCAGCCTCATTAGGATCTCACTGCTTAATTTTGTCTATGGAGCACTCCATCATTGGCTCCCTGGTTTATAGCATTAGTTTTATCTTGACTACTGTAGTAACCAAAAGTGAGAGACAAGGACTGAGGAGTGTTTGAACGTCAGATGTTATTGAACCAAAATATCCACCAGCCCCAACACATACTGTGGTGAAGGATGTCAGTAGTTGAATTTTAGCAACATCTGGAAAATGTAGATTCCTAATTACTGTAATACTCGATATGTTTAGGCACTGAGAGAAAGGACATTAGTCTAAAGTCTGAAGTATGACATACTTCAGTGGCATATTTTATTTCAGATCAGATCAGGTGCCTTGGATTTGAATTTCTGAAGTCTGATACTTCTGGTCCATGCCATCCCAACACTGCATTTACACGGCAATTCTTGAAATTGTATCATTATTGTATGCAATAATTTGTTGGACCGTAATGTTCCTAATACTCATGCAGTACTAACTTAGGGAAGAGTTCCCTCCTATTTGTTTTTGTGTGAACTATTCTCTGTGTTAAGGGAATTTCCTTTTTTAAAATAAAATTTATTCAACATTTAAAAGAGAATATAAAACCAGCATTTACTATTTCAGAATAAAGAAAACAAGTTATGGAACCAATTGTGGTCATGAAGCGAGGTTCCACTGTATGTCAGAAAACAAAATTTACCACAGATTACAAAAGAACAAAGGCAAATTATAAATAGACCTGTAACAGTAAGAGGTGTTTCAGAAGCTACAAAGAGTAAATCAGGAAAGGTGCCTGGATCAGATGGGTTATTGAGTGTGCATTATGAGGATGTACTTTTATAATTGCTACAAAGCATTAGGAATTCTATTTCATAGAGAAGAATACTGCTAAAGATTTGGAAAGATGCTAATATAACATTAATATTTAAAGAATGAAAAGGTTTGACTTTAACAAGAATCCGCAGACCTGGTATTATTATTGAATAATTATAATAAGTTGTTTTAAACAATTTTAGCTGAAAGACAGAAACCAATTGTGCAAGAATTTATTCATGAGGATTGCTGTGGGTTTTTATCTAAAAGACACTTAAAGGTTAATGTTAATACTGTGCTGGATATTTTTGAATATTTGGAACAACATAATTTTAAAAAGCTGCACTGACCTTTTTAGAGGCACACAAGGCAATTTGAACTGGACTTTATCATTTAAAATTTTGGAAGCTATGCATTTTGGAGAGATTTTATAAAATGGGTGAGACTTTACAAAGCATAAATAATTGTTAATGGAGTTAATCAAACCATGTGTGATATGAAAAGGAACAAAATAAATTTTCCCACTGCTTATTTTAGTTCTTGTAATATTAAATAGAAACGTAAGACAACATAAGAGGATGGGGTGTAAAGATTAAAAAAGAGTCACGTAAGTTAAGAGCTTTTATAGATGCCTTGATTTTGATTTTGGCAGATCCTTTAAAGAGAATTGAAAGGGAATTTAATTGACTAAATTAAAAGAATTTGGGGCACTATTGGGTTTCAACAGAGGGCAAAGATATTAACAAAAAAGCACAAAGATACAAGATCAAACAGAATTGATGAATAAAAGAGAGTAAAATACTTCGGTATTGCTATGACAAATATATGTCAAAATATAAAGTTTAAAAAGATGTGCTAAGATGGGATGTTCAGTTGTCACTGTTAGAAAGAATTTCTGAGATTAAGACAAATGTTTTACCTATTGCCAGTATATTATTATATAGTTTTACATTAGATATATACAATATATATCTATATATCTAATCTACAATATATATTATATAATGTGAAAACAGTATCTGTTTTGACAACTAATGTACCATTTAAACCATGGCAGAAAGATATATCTAAATTTGTATGGCTGGGAGAAAAACCACGTTAAATATATGATATTACAAGATGCAAAGGAAAGATCAGGATTGGAAAGATCAGATTGGAAATTACACTTTGCCTGCTTGGATAGAAGAGTGGGTATTGCTAAGAAATAGAAAGTTATTGAAGTTAGAAGGACCTGAAATTCAAGTGTCATGAATATTTATATTATGACAAAACTAAAGTTAATGTAGATTTCAAAAATTGTTATGTCAGGCCATTCTTAGAATATGGAATAAATATAAATCTAGGTTGTACCTCAAAATACCCTTCCGGTTCTCAGCACAACAAGCATTTTATAGATGAGAAATTATAAATAAACATAAGTAGTTATCTTATTATGATGTATTAAAATTTTCTCAAGGGGATTGTAAAATAAAATTAACAGAAGGCTATATTTGTCAATGGTCTTTTCTGATATAATTATCAGAAATGTTTGAAGTGGATAAAAGTTTTTATGGTTTGAACAATGCTAGCCTGCATTTGGGATAGAATTACGTACAATGGATATATTGCTAAAATGGATAAATTTTTGTTGGAATATGATTCAGAAGAACAAATAAAAGAATGTATGATAAAATTGGCTGAAAATTTGGCTAAATATACAAATACATTAATAGAAAAATATGTGGTTGAAAGGATTGAAATTTACATTAAGTTCTAGCTTTATAGAAAAATTTTATAGTATGATGTAAAGTTGGTATTAGTCACCACAGAAATTGTCTAGAATGTACAAAGGTTCTTCAAATGTTTGAACAACATGAAGGGACATTTTTATGAATGGTAGATATGTAAAAGAGCCAAAGAAAGGAGTGGGATACAAATAAAAATTTAGAAAATTATAAAGACTAAATTAAATTTTTAAGGCACCAGACTAGAAGCCAGAAACTATGAGTTCTATATATACCACCTTAGGTATGAAAGCCAGCTGGGTGACTTTGAGCCTGTCACTCTCTCTCAGTCCAACTCACCTTATAGAACTGTTGATATGGGAAAAATAGGAGGGGGCAAAGTATTAAGCATGTTTGCCACATTGACTTATTTATAAAAGAATGAAGGTGGGATTGAAAAGATTCTAAAGAAAATAATCTTGCTTTTCTCATAAGTAAGATTATTTTATCACCTCTTTCAATGTGGCCATACTACATGAAGAAAACAGACATAGCTACACAAAACTGGATGCCATTTTGTTCAATTCTAATTGAGATGGGTGTTACCTTATCTATTTCATATTAGTCTCTGGGTCCAACAGGGCAACTTTCTGTTTTATCTCTTAGCATTCTGCCTGGCAGGTGGCATGTAAGCAGAGCCACATGATGCTAATGAGCTCTGTCAGTTACTTAGAGCAACCTGATTAGCTAATCTGCAGAGCTCTATGAGAAGGAATTAGGCTGGTACTGATCAGCATGACGTGAGATGCTAGTCATATTAAAATCAGAAACAAAAAAGAGAGGGAGGAATAAAAGAGAAACATTATCAAAATATTGATTTAATAGCAGTTTACAACAATAGTACCAAAACCAGGCAAAATATTATGTGCACTTATTTAATGGAGTTTTCAAATATTACGGATCTGAAGCTGAATATGAAAAAAAAAATAGGTGTTCTTGTTCTTTACTGTGCATACAACTTTATGACTGAACTTTTTAAAAAAATTAAAGGGAAATAATACATTATAAACCAAGAGAACGACCTTGATAATGTTTTCTTACTGGTTTTACAAAGAAACATGTAAAAGCCCCAAAGAAATCTGTGCAATTGAATAAAGAAGAATGGAAGATAAATCAAATCCTGTGACAATGTTAGATTGAATTAAAGATGATAGGAATAAAAGGAAGGAATATAACATTGCTTTATTTTATCAAAGTTAAAATAGACCCTTTTTGGCAATGTTCTTGCAACACTTTATGGATTTTTTTGCTGATGCCAGAATTGAAAAGTTCAAGTTTTATGGATTTTGTTATAGATAAGGGATGGGATATGTAAAGAAGAGATATCTATTTGTAATATTATGGTGGGTTATTAAATTTGTTTATACTATTTCTGATGAAGGTTGGATATTACTTCTGTATGTATTTCTTTTATTTTTCTTTCTTTCTCTTCTTATTTCTTTTCTCCTTTCTCCTGCACCTATTATTCTTTCTTTCCATTTTCTTCTCCTTTTTAAAGTTTAGTTTGTAAATTTTTACTACTGTAGTTCAAATTCCTAATTAAAAAATAAAGGAAAAATATGAGTTTTTGCTGAGATGTACACATGCAAAAGAGATACGATACTGGCTTGATTTGTGCAGCTGAATTCTGAATCTTTTATTTCATTGCAATACATTCAAGTATGGATAATCTGTAAGGGATGTATGAATTTTCCCAGTGAAACTGTATGTACAACAAGAAACTGGCCTGTGACCAGCAGTCATTTCTATCTGCATGATACTATTTTTTCCAGATGCTCTTATTGGAAGAAAGAAGCACTTATTAATTCAGTTTATTTATTCATGATGCAGTGAATGGTTCAGCCACCAATAGGCAAATGACATTGACTAGGGAGAGAAAGGCATAGCAGCTCAGTATTAAAGCCTTCAGTGCAGACATAAGTAGTCAAGAAGTGACTTGTTTCATGAAGCATCTAACTGGTTAAATGAAGCTGCAGCTAAAAAACACTGCCCTGATAATCACCTAATTCAATGCAGATGAAAAAAAGTCCCTCACTACAGAAAGGATATAATGCTTTGTGCGTAAAAGGATGATACAAATAGCAAGATTTTGTCATATTTAATGAATTTGGTGGTCATAAAGTATTTTGTTGTTGTTAGTTGTGAAGTCATGTGTGACCCATTGCAACCCCATATACAATGTTCCTCCAGGCCTTCCTGTCCTCTACCATCCCCCGGAGTCCATTTAAGCTCAAACCGACTGCTTCAGTGACTCCATCCAGGCACCTCATTCTCTGTCCTCCCCTTCACATAAAGTACTTATGTGATCATAATTTAAAATGTTCAGAGATAGATGGAATACTGAGAAAGTAAAGAATGTTTGGAATGTAAATATTTCTATTTGTATGCTAAGTTAAATTCAGCTAAATTAGTTTGATTTCATTTATATGTTGAATGATTTACCAACTTCTTGAGCTACAGTATGAATAGTCATTCATTTAGTTTGTGGAGAAAGTATTCATTAGAAGAAATGAATGTACTTTTATCTGCCAAGAAAGAAAAGAGTTTAAGAACATATCCTAATGTGTATATGCATGCATATGTATATACATACATACTTACATACATACATATATACATACACACACATACATCCAAAGATATGCTAAGGTAATGATCACATCTACCTAAAAGAAAAAAAATGATGTGGTTGTCTCTTTGTGTGCTCTGAGTAAGGTAAGAGCTATCCTGGAAGTTCAGTCATACTGGACAGATCTCATCACAGGAGCCAGACAAGGAGTGTCTCTCCCATAAACAATATGGTCTGATACAATTTGCATAAATTTATACTGGATTGGTTGTCACTTGGGTCAACAAGGACCGTCATAGCGGTTGGTGTTCCTGGACATATGTTGACAAATGAACTGTAGGATATCACCAGGCTGAGCCTGAGGGAGGAGTCAAGCATATTATTAGTAGTTCAGATTCATGTAGAGAGCAAGTGTGAAATACACTTGTATGCTTATGAACAACGTTACTTCCCAATTTCTAGCACCTGACATGGGCTATAGGACTCATAACTATAGGTTGAGCAACCAGGGCTAGCCTATTGGAAGAAAAGGTGTCTACCCATCACAAATATACAAAGATTGAAAACAAAACAAATCTGTAATTACAAATCAAGTTCAACAGAAGAGCATATCTGAAAATAATACACCAGTTCTGGAAAGAACAACATCCAAAATTAGAAATAACAGAACAGAGGCTAGCAGATCAACATGTTTTATAATAGTCACCTTGTAGGAGTGATAAATAAATATAAAATATTAAAGTAGCAGAAGCAAAAATGAAAGGTTTACCCAGGGAAAAGAAATCAAACCCTTGCCAGAAGTAACTCAGACTGTACAGCCATGCTAGGGAGAGTTGGCATTGCTACTTATTTTTCTTCCCAAACCAGACACCTTCTCCTCTACCTTTTTCTCATAAAGAACAAAGCCCTCTAACTAAAAAGATGAATTTGAACAAAGAATAACTGACCACTTAGAATATCACAAAGGAACAGAATAAAGTTGCCTAATTAAAGATTGTTCCAAAAAACTAGCACAAATATTTAAAAAATGCCAATACTGTAATATCAAATATAAGCACAAGCTCACTGAAAGAAAAAAAACCCCCAATGAATGTACAGTGCTGCAGTTATAACTGAATATTTGGGAAGTAAAATGAATAAAGAATTTAAAAATGCCAAATAGTGCAACAGCAAAATGAATGATCAGGCTGGAAAATAAGATCATCAGGCTAAGATCAAATGCAAAGAAGCTGAAATAAATGAAATTAAACAAACTGGAGAACAAGATCAAAAAATATTATCTGAAACAAGTAACATTAAGGAAACACTGATAACAATGTTATACATAGATAACAACTATAACCAAGAAGATTGGCAGATATAAATCTTGCACACTGTAGGCAGAATCTCCAATTTCAGTCAAATCAGAAACATTTAAACTAATCCATCAGTGGAGAGATTATAGTGAATCAGTCAACAACTGACTAAGAAGAAACAGTGCAGATCTGGATGCAATTATGGGGACAACCCAAAGAAATTGAACAAGAATGCAGCTTGAGTAAAAGAGATACGCAAGAATAAAAAAGAAGCTGAAATGAAAAACTTTGTTATAGCAGAAGAAATGGCATAGAAAGAGGCAAGCAAGCTCAATAATTGATTAGCTCCAGGTGAATATGAACTGCATGGCATTGAGTTGAAACATATGACTGGTCTCTGCCAACTCATGCTTAACAACATACTGCAAGGAAGTAAAATCAAAGATTGATTAACAACTTGCAGACCTTACCAGATAATGATCCAGCAAAAGGGGAAGCACCAGGCAACTACCTGTTTACCAACATCTTTCAAATTACTAACTGGTGTAGTAGCTGTTGCAGTCCAACAGCATCTGAAAACAAGCTCTTTCCACCTGAGCAGAAATGAAACTGACCAAACAGGAGAGAATACAAAAGATCAGGTCTTAACTAACAACTAACTAACAATGTACATCCTGCAACAATACCTTTAATACTACCAAACAACACCTGCATATCCCAGGTCTTGGGGAGGACTCAATAAGTGGATAAAAATACCATATCCAGTCTAAACATCTGGCTAATTGTGCAATCAACCTTAATAATAATCTCCTGAACTACTCATTTTTCTGCTGAACATTTTATTTGAACCAGTCTACAGTTGAACTGTTGGATGCAGAAACATTTTTTTTCCATCTAGCTTTGTCAGGTTTGTCTATTTGCCATGAGACTGACAAGTGTTTGCTAGTTGCATCTTATATTTCAAATGATAACAAGAATAATGAGATGGTCCACTGGTAAATTGATTGAAGAAAAACAGCAAAGTGGGCAGTTCAGGAAAAAGAAAATAATATTGATATTATTCAAACAATTTATTTTAAATGATTAAAAATGTTTTTGCCCTGGTTTCATACTTTGCTTATGACTAAGCAGCTTCATTTCAGGTTTCAAGAAACAACTCTCCTTGGTGGAATAGCTATTACAGGTAGTCTCAATTTACAAAAGTTAGTGACTGTTCAAAATAGGACTGAAAAGAAAATGATGTTTGACCATTTTCACATTAACAACCGTTGCCGTACCCTGATGGTCACATGATCAAAATTCAGGTGCTTGGCAACTGACTCATATTTATGATGGATTTATATTATTATGATGACCTTTCGACAAGCAAAGTAAATGCGGAAGCCAGATTTACTTAACAACCATATCACTAATTTAACAAGTGCAGTGATTCACTAAACAACTGTGGTAAAATGGATAAAATTTATTTAACAACTGTCTAGCTGAAGAAAAGAAATTTTAGACTAAATCGTGGTTGAAAGTCAGGGACTACCTGTAATACGTTGGGTAAACAACATCTTTTTATTCCCCACAACCTCACTGGCTCTTGGGTATACGGCATCTTCATTCTCACAAAAACAAAATTCAAATGATTAAAAATAGAATAATATAATGAATGTAATGATTTCCCCTCAAACTTTAAATATCTAAAGGGCTGTCATTATGTCATCTCCCTCCACTTTACTATGTTTTTTGTGATTAAGAAATAATGATTTCCAATGAGCATTTCCAGCAGAGCAAATGTCATGGCTGTGGGCTTGCATTTCTATTTCATGATATAACTACTTTATGTAAATGCATATGCCAATTAGACATAAGCCTGAGGGCCTTGGAAAGTTTCCAGTGTGGGGCCAGGGGGAATCCTGTTGCAAAGGATCTCAAAGTAGTTTAGCATAGAAAGCTTGCAGCAGAATAGTTTAATGTGGAATCTATGCTGACAAGGCAAAAAGAGGCAGGCAATGTTGTGAGGTAAATTATAGGGTTGCCAAGGATGTTTTCAATGTATTTTTGAACAATACTGTATGAAAAATGGTACTCATCTACATGACAAAACACTTTCTTCCATGCTGTTACATCCATAGGAAAATGAAACTAAATCAGGAACAAAAGAATATGGGAAAAAAATCCAAACGGAAGGGAAAAAATTCAGAACTACTCATTTTTATAGATGTTATATGTAATTAATCTCCAAATAATAAAATCATCCAAACTTTTTCTATTTTGGGGTTCCACCTCCATCCCCATACTACCTGTATTTAATTTATGTAATTGAAGGAGCTGTTGATAAATGATTATCTGTTTTGTACCTCAGTAACAACAGATATTTGGTGAAGAAATGACTGAACTCTCTTCTTGAACTACCTTTAATTTGACTATAGTAAGTTCCCTTTATAACTCTGTATTGATCCAAATCTGGGTTGCTCAAAGTATATTTCTCAACAATTGGTTCTCAAGCCCCAGTCACAGAAAAAGTTAGGTAGCTTGGTGAACAAGATAGATGGTAATGGAAAAGAGGAAAAAATGTGATTAAACAAGTCTGATTGGATGCAATATGTTTGTTCTTCTGAATAGGGTCTTAGGAGGGTAGAAGGCCTACTTTGTGGGGACATGAAGAAATTTTTCTGAAATAAATTATTGTTAAATTGAGGTTGACAATGGCTAAAGTAGTGATACCTTATATATTATATTTACTTAAATAATGAGTTAATACCATCATTATATTAGTATGTTCTTAAATATTAATAATATAAACTTAAAGTTAATTGATGGTGGACAAGGTTAAAAGTGAGTTGAAAAAATTATTGTACAAGTGAGATTAACATCAAAATATGAAATAATAGTAATTTAGAGATAACTGAGTTTATTAATAATGTTAAAGAATGTGAAATGAAATATTGAAGATAGTAAGGATGACTTACAATTTGGAAAATGTGACAGAATTTATGGATTCATCTTTGGCTTGAGATGAATGAAACCCAAAACAGTTCTGTTTGTATAGTAAATGATGTAAAAGAAAAAAGACAATAAAATATTTACAAAAAGAAAAGAAAAGAAAATCATTTTACTTAATCATGTCTGTGTACTAGTATCTACATCCAACTTTGTGTATGTGAATTATTAAGTATTAAATAAAGGATAAAGTGCATTTCTGTGACAACTGCCCTGGTGGTTATTATAAGCTCTTGCCTCAATTACATCATTAAAATAGCATGCTGGTTCATATTAAAATTAGTATTGATTTATATACAGTGTTGATTCTTACATATCTTTATTTAAGTTATTATTTAGCTTTCAACACCTGTACAAATAGGGTAAAGGTAATATGAGAATTCAGTGATTTTCTTGCTTTTTAGCTTGCTGTTGGAAATATATTTCCATACTTACCTTGCCAAATCTTCAGGTTAATTAACTTCAATATATATGACCCATGCCACACATACTATGTGTTTGTGTGTGCATAATAAAATTAGAGTGTTACCAGGGATCTGTCTGGCGAAACAGAAAAACTATATGCCAAATAAAAAAGGTTAATAACTTTTGCTCATGAACAGTTGCCCATTATTTATTGATATTCCATAATATGGACCAAGTGTCTGTAAGCATGTACTCTTGATGGGATTTTATGATGAGATTGTCATGGTCCAGTGGATTATATATTTCAAGATCTTCGCTGAGAGAGGCATTCAGCCCTCATACTCCAAAAGATCAGAATCAATAGCTACAGCAAGCCATAAATTTAGGACATTTACATATTATCTCCAAATTTGTAATTCAGTACCTGAGTTTATCTACTTTAATGATCTTTATTGGATTAGAGTGCTTAGAAATATCATTTTTGTATGCAAAACTATAATCACCTTTCCCCAGACATAAATGAGACATGTCATTTTCATTTTATACAAATATTATACGAATATGGGGAAAAACAGAAAATATTCAGATTGTATCTAGTGCTGGAATGTCATCTGCCAATGCAATGAAGTCCTATTTTTACCCACCTACAAGGGGGTTTGTTGAATTTGGAGACATGCAGATGGTGACAGAAAGTGAGAAGAAGCCCTGTTATATGAATGGGAATCTGGTCATTTAAGATTGAGCCTACCTTTGAAACAGGTAGTATTATTTGAGAAAGTGTGTGTGTGTGAATTGATCTATTCATATTCTGATGAGGTTTTCATTCATTGCATAATGAAGCCCCTCCAAATAAAAATAGAAACATTCCTGAGGTTTTTTTTAAATAAAGGAGAAACCCCCTGCCCCTCCTATGAAAAATATAGCCATTTATATTTAGCTGATGGAAAGGGGAAAAAATCTTTGAAAAGGAGAACAAACTAATGAATAATTGAAGTGTCCTATATTAAAACATCTATTAATATGCAAGATGCATAAACACAGTTATCTAAAAAAAATAGTTTTCACATTTATAAAGCTTCTTTATTTTTCAGGAACGTCTCCAAAACGTTGGAGAAGCTTGGTTTATTGAATTCTTTGAGTCTTGAAAATAATGCTGCAGCTCTCAAGAGACTCCTATAAAGATGTATTACATCATAAAGAAAATGAAAGATAGTAACCCATGTTATTAAACTGTCAACATACGTTATATGACAATTTGTCCGCAATCCAGTTCATCTTAAAGCCTTACTGTTGGCTGTAACTTAAAAGAGCAAGGCTATTCAGTAATCATCAAAAGCCTAAGGTACTTTGGACCAAAAAAATGTAATAATTGCTCCACTGTTCCACTGTGAATTTCAGTGATTCCTGTACTGCAGTGGCTTACCTCATATATGGAAGGATTCAAATGGATTATGGTTTTAGAAGCTTTTATGAGTTATGCAGTAGCTTTCTCATTTTAGACCAGATTAGTAATGCTTTCTTATAATAGTAATAATGAAAAATAAATAGCAAAGCCTGACCTATGGATATCCAGTAATAAACATGGGGAAACGGCATTGCTCTAAAAATGCCACTAATTCGTTATCAGAAAGCGTATCATAATTCTGAAGTGAGAGTGATTAAGGTGTTCCAAGGCAAACAAGACTGACCTTCCAAATCTGTATCTGAGGGATTGACATTTGGTTTATGTAAAGACAGAAGCAGAACCCATAAAGTAAAAGAAAGGAAATAGCTTCCTGAATCAGTAAGTATAGTGTATATGGTACATCTGCTAGTAAAATGCTAATTTTTGCTACACTGAAAATTCTGTCTTAGCTCTGAAATTTAACTAGCTCTGATGTCTTGTTGTGAGAAAATGCTTATTCTATGGCTGGAAAATTACAGGTAGTCCTTAATTTATGATGGCAATTAAGCCCAAAATTTCAACAAAGCACTGAAGAATTATGGGATCATGATGGGACATAAGAAAGGAGGAAGTCCTGTCTCTATTTTGCCCAACTCTTCTACATAAAATAGCAAATCTAAATTATCCATACGTTTTTGAGAAATAGCAAGTAATATACCAACCATAAATAAAATCCATTTGATATTAAAAGTAGAGTATTTTATGTTTTTGGCATGTTATACTTCAACAACTCTCATGGGAAGAACTTTATGAGGCATACATAAAAATAATAAATCCCCGAGGAGCAAAACTCTTAATGGCAAAGTTATTTACAATTTTCCAAAGATGTACTGTGGTTCCATACCTGGTGCTAATGAAAAATTATATCATCCAAAGCATTCCTTCTATGGGAATTACTTATAAGATATGTATTTAAAATTACTACCTGTAAAAAAAGTCCAAACTTTCTGCTTATATAATTTAGGAAGGTCTTGGTATATTATTGAAGGAAATGGGAAAGAAGAGAAAAAAAGAAGTGGATCATTCATTTCTTTACTTAGCGTTTGGATTTTGAACAATACTTGAAATATACCCATACAGTTTTGTTGCGCAGGGTGTGGTAAGAGTCAAGCTTGTGGTATTTAGGATCACTCTCCTTTGATCAATGGTTACGTCATAGTATCATGTTTCCATTAACATTAATAATATTACATATATAAAGAGCATTTACATATACGAAGGCCTCAAAGCAAATAAATATTTCTAAGCACATCCCAGATCGAATTATAAGGTGCAAAAATATCAGGAAACAAAAAGGTGACCTGCAAAAAACAAAGCTGATAAAACATTATCAAAACAAAAAAAACAAACACACACAAAACCTGGGCTTAGAAGCTAAAAAGGATGAACAGGATGTTACTATCTGAGATAAGAATCTCAGGATGGCAGGCTAGACTGGGAAATTCAAAAAGGACCCAGAAAGACCACAGAGATGTCCACAGGTCAAAAAAGGATAAGATAGCAGCCACACTAGTATGACTGAAGCTCTGGCTGATGGCTCTTTATTTTTCTTGTGGTTGAAAAAAAAAAGAATAGAAATCACGAATGGAATGGAAGATTGGATTTGAGACAAAAACATAAATTCGGCAGTATCGTAAGGAAAAACTGAAAAAAGGCAGGGCATTGGGTCTGTTATTGAAATGCTGCCTTTATATTGACAGCCATAGGTCTGCATAACATGGCTTTCTGATTTTTCTCTTTCAGAAGAGTGCCTCTGTAGAACAATTAACGATTTGGAAACTCTCCAAATTAATATTGTTGTTGCTGTGAACAGAGAAGTGGAGGCACTGTTGCCATGCCAGAGATGCTTAAAGAGACAGAGAGTCTATGATCTCTGAGTAGCTGATATTACTGGCGCCTGCTGAGAGAGTTTAACCCGATTCTCCAATCCATTTGTGGTCTGAGAAAATGCTCTGACTTGGAGCATGCCAGCCCCTGTGACTGTGGATGGAAACCTTACCTCAGTGTGAAAGCCCACATGCTACGAAGTCTTGCCTTTGGATGACCGCCCTGGGAGTAAATTAGATCTTATCATTTATGGAGGGTTTCAAAAGAAAACATTTGCTTTCTTGGTCAGGAAGGAGTAAGGACTGGCAAGCAAAAGATTAAGGATTTTATATCCTGGAACAATCATGGTAAAGTAACAGGAAAAAGCGGCTTTCAGAAATCAGGCCAAGAGCTAGCAGCACTATCAAATGGTGATTCAGGACTTGATTGAATGCAATACCTTGTTGTGCAAAGTATGAGAGTTATGAAGGATAGAACCTTACATCTCAAACTGCCATCAAAACAGGGCTCGCTGGATGGCTTCATAGCACAGAAGAGTCTTGGCTGCTGTGTACATCATACATATTTTTATAGCTGGGATCCAATAAGCCACAAGAGACAAAACTTAAAATACCAGTGTTCTAAGAAAGATATGTATTCCTTCCACTCCCAACCACTTCACTGCACCATTTGCTATTTTTAATACAGGGGAACCATTCATAAATGTGGCCAAACAGGCAGTTTTTCACAAGAAAGCAAAAGCCTGGGAAAAAATAGCTGTGAGCCGCTTTCCTATTTGTGCTGTGGTTTTGAACCACTTTGTCAAAATCATGTGTTTCAGTTTAAAATAGTTTGTAACTTAAATACATTCTACATAAGAAAGGCAAAACATGAGTTCTATTTCCCCTTGACAGGGAATGAAATATAAAATTATGTTAGGAAAACACTACATTGTTTTGTGACAGCTATTTTGAATCTCCAAGCAAGCTAGAACGGAGATAAAGGTAAACATAGGAGGGTAGGAATGATTTCATTTTACACTTTCATGAATGGGCTAGGGTGAATTCAAAGCGATACAATTGCTTGGCTCAACATTAGCTTTCATGATGGCATCTCATATTTCAAGAAATGCTCCACTGGGCTTTTTCAGACCAGGGATGGGAGAAGTTAGAGTTTTGAAAAGATATTTAACTAATTAAACCAATTAAAACATTCCTTTCACTTGGCAATAAAGTGTCCTGAGGTATGGAGGAAATTATAACAGATCCTGTGAATTATTAGGGGTAGGTGCAAAAGAATCGACCACCACCACCCCCTGGCTGGGGAAAAGAATTCTAGAAAATCAGTTAGCAGTTTTTTGGAACATTAATTGATATTCAGGAAAGCAAAAGTGTAAAAATTCTGCTCAGGGATTTCAGGGTAAACAGCAAGAACACACGGAGGGGAACATATTCAATAAAATGGCAGTGATCTTTCCCATATTTTAGTCAAAAAGATTTGCCTGCTTCTTCTAGACGTACTGCAATTTTTGAATAAATATTGTGCCAGGCTAGGGTCACCTAACAACAACAATATAACTGCTGGGTTAAGCCTGCTGAAAAGATATGGTGCTTTCCCTTTGTTTGTGATCTCCATAAATAAAATTTGCTGATGATAGGGTTCATTAGCTTTTGCATTCATGGAAGCGGGGAGGAAGGCTCCTGGAGTCCCTATTTCAGCGTGCAAGATTTTTCTTGCCTCCCAAATGCTGGAACTGCTGCTAAGTATATAGCAACCATGTTAAAAATAATTGTGTTGATGCACTGAAGCCATTTGCTGGAATAAGTAAAGACTGCAAACCTCCTGATAATCTTCCCTTTGCTTAACCCCTTGGCTACTCCTAGGATGAAAAACTGCATTTGTGTTTTTCCATTTGAGACAAAATAAAGGAGGGGGGGTGGAATTGAACAACGACAGCTCTGAGCATTTGTTGCTATTTGCTTCCTGAACCTTAATAACGTAGATCCACCTGTACTTTTGTCAGTTATGTACTATTTTGGGCATAGGCATATGTGCAACAGGCTCCCCTTGCATACAACAGGTGGTTTAGCTGCTGTCAAGTGACCTTGGCACAATACCCTTCTTAGTACTAAGGAAAAAAAGCACTGAGTAGTGAGAAAGGCTTTGGGCTGAAGCCAGACTTAGTTGTGCTGACTGCTTAGATTTCATTGAAACCCATCAGCCTTGTTAGTTCGAGCCATTTTTCAACTTGATTATACAATGCAACACTTACTCCTTTAGCCTGGTTGTTGCTAATGGTTTCATGGTTATCAGAATCATTCTTCACCATAGATTGTTGGAATACCTTGCCTTACTTGAATATAGATTCCATTAAAACCAGGTACAGAATGATTGTGTCCATGCCATGAAGAAGTGGTGGAGATAGAAGGCCTTTACTTCAATACCTTATTTACTACCTGGTGTGATAGAAATAATGTAGAAGCAGGATGTTTGATCAGGAGACCATGTAAGAGCCCAGGTGGCACAGTGGTTAGAATGTACTATTGCAGACAAACTCTGTCCACAGTCTGGAGTTAGATCCTGATGGGCTCAAGGTTGACTCAGCCTTTCATCTCTCTGAGGTCAGTAAAATGGGGACTCAGATTGTTACAGGCAATATGCTGACACTGTAAACTGCTCATAGTGCTTTAAAGCCCTATGTAGTGGTATATAAGTCTAAGCGCTGTTGCTACATAAGAACACTGGTTATATCCATGTTTGATCTAGTGCCTGTCTTATTCATGTTGATTGATGGCCATTTAGATCTTGCATTCTATAGATTAAGTAAACCATGTTGGTTAAGATACCTTCATGCTTTATGAATAATAAAAAAATAGTAAATGACAATAAAATACTGTATTACCAACCAATATGCCAGTGTCTGAAATAGGACTGCACTTTATTCAGTGGGTATTTATGTATTTGTCTTCCTTCCCCTATTTCTCCAGCATGCATTCTATCTCTCCAGCCTTAAAGGGATAAAGTACAAGAGAATAAGACATTAATAACTGAGGCTGCACTTTTTCTGCTGTGAAGGCAGCTTTCCCTAAGTACCTGGTTGATCTCTGCAGTAGCATATCCTTGTTTCAGAGATTAAGCCATGCCTGTCTAAGTTCAGATAGCTTTATAAATCCAAGGAGATGAATGTAGTTTCACTGTATTTTTATTGGATTTCTGTTTGGGATGAATCCAACAATAACCAGCTTTTGAGAATAAAATGCTGTATCAGAAAAATCCTGCTTGCAACAGCAGCACCAGTACCAGCAGGGGAAAAAAATCTCCCTAAGAAATGATTGATTTCATAACTGTGTATCCCCCTTTCTCCAATCTGGCCTATGACTTTTGGAGACATATGACTATCATCTCTGCAATATCTAATGGTCTCACTTCCATGTCCTGCCTGTTTCTTTTTATTCTTCTGATTGTCTTAATGCTGGAAGTAGTTAGCTTCAATTTCTCCAACCAGGGGACAGACATTGCTTCATTGGCTTTACAAAATCCATTTCTGATGAAATGGATATGAGAACTTACGATCAACAACATTTAAGAAATTCAGTATACCTTTCTGCCCAGCAGGGAGTCTATACAATACATCATTATTTACCAGGTCTTTAAAAAATGTGTGAATGTTAGAAATATTGTCATGCTTTCTTTATTATTATTAGAAGGCATACAATACAGTGAAAAGGCTTGAATCATCAAATGTTGTGCAAGAACGAGGTTGCTGCAGTAAGAACAATATTAGATCTCTCAGTGGCTTTTGATACCATCGACCATGGTATCCTACTGCAGTGACTTGGGGGGTTGGGAGTGGGAGGCACCGTTCTACAGTGGTTCTCCTCCTACCTCTCGGGTCGTTCACAGTTTGTGTTGGCAGGGGGAAGAGGTCGACTCCGAGGCCGCTCACGTGGGGTGCCTCAGGGGTTGGTTGTCTCACCTCTCCTGTTCAACATCCATATGAAGCTGCTGGGTGAGATCATCCATGGTTTTGGGGTGCAGTATCATCAGTACACTAATGATACCCACCTGTATGTCTCTACCCCGAACCAACCCAATGAGGCCCTTGATGTGATGTCCCGGTGTCTGGAAGCCATTTGGATCTGGATGGGGACGAACAGGCTCAGGCTCTACCCTTCCAAGACTGAGTGGCTGTGGTTTCCGGCATCCTGGTTTGGTCAATTTACACCTTCTTTGATGATTGGGGGTGAAACCTTAACCCCCTCAGATAGGGCTCGCAACTTGGGTGTCTTCCTGGATGCACAGCTGTCTTTAGAGGACCATCTCTTGGCCGTCGCCAGGGGGGCTTTCTATCAGGTTTGCCTGATTTACCAGTTGCATCCCTTTCTGGACCAGGATGCCCTACGTACAGTCACTCATGCCCTCATCACATCCCAGTTGGACTACTGCAATGCTCTCTACATGGGGCTCCCCTTGAAGAGCACCCGGAAGCTCCAGCTGGTACAGAATGCAGCCACATGGGTGATTTATGGGATGCGTCGGCATGCCCATGTGACACCTCTCATGCGCGGCTTGCATTGGTTGCCGGTGGTCTTCTGGGTGCGATTCAAGGTCATGGTTATGATCTTTAAAGCGCTCCATGGCTCAGGCCCAGGGCACTTGCGTGACCTCCTACTGCTGGGAACAACTTCCCACTGACTGGTGCGGATCCACACAGTGGGCATCCTTAGGGTGCCATCAGCCAAACAATGTCAACTGGTGACCCCCAGGGGGAGAGCCTTCTCTGTGGCAGCTCTGGCCCTCTGGAACAAACTACCATTAGAGATCTGGACTGTCCCTGACTTGAGAGCCTTTCGCTGCACCCTTAAGACACATCTTTTCCAACAAGCTAGTCTGTCCCCATAACAGGAATTTTAAATTGGGTGGCATTGGGGTTATTGGTTTTATGTTTGAATTTGTTTGTTGGGCTAATGTTCAGTTTAATTAATTTTAAAGTTTGTATTGTGTGTTTTTTAATGCCCTGTAACCTGTAAACCGTCCCGAGTCCCACGGGAGAAGGGCGGTATATAAATTTAATTAATAAATAACAATAAATAAATAAATATGATGGAGGTCAAGCATATATGAGAATATATAGAATACTTAGGATGTATGATTCTAGGTTGAAGAGCAAGAAGCAAGTAATACAAAAATATGTGAACTCTGTTGTTTAATGTGGTTATAGAACAAATTACAAATGAACAATTATGTAACAAATACTCATGAAGATTTTGGAGATGTATTGGTTGGAGCCATGCATGTTTTTATTCTTAAGGAGTGGATCCTAATTATATGTAGGGCTGAATGGTATCTAAATATTACCGGTACTAAAACTCTAAGTTGTCATGATCTTTAACTGTGTTAAACAGTGCATCATTAAGGCACCATTTTTTTGAACTTTTTAAAGGTGCCTCAAATGGGCTAATGTAGATAATATGTCCAAAACCTAGGACCCATGACTCAGGAGGGAATGAATTTGGGAAAGTTGTGGCTGCTTCAGTGCTGCTTCTGCTACTGTGGTAATGTGATCAATGTTCTGTGGCAGTTTCAATGTTCTCAATATTTTCAATGTTCTGTGGCAGTTTCCCAGCCAGTCTCACAATCCCTTGCACTCTCCTCCACCCAGCAACAACCACTGCTAGGAAGGGAAGGGAGGATTTCTGATACTCCCTGCCAAATTTCCAAAAAGAAACTCAATGGGGAAGCCATTGAGGAAGTAAGAAGTTACTCTTGCTCCCACTGGGAATCTTTTGCTCCCCACCCCTGGTCATTCTATTTCTCTATTTAGGTAAGAAAATATCTTAGAAATGATGACTCAATGGGGCATGAATTGTCTTGTTCTTGTTAGAAATACTTCAGTTATTATTTTGCTGTACGACATGCTAGCTTCCCTTTTGATGTTTAAATGTTAAATGTTAAAATAATCTAAATAAACAAAATAAGAGAACAAGGGTGCAAAAGAACCTTGCAGCTGCCAAAGAAACTGTGTGTGGATGTATTAGTATATATAAGTTCCACACTGGAGACCCACGTTCTAGTTTCTTCCGGGGCTCTACCTGACTTGGCTACTAATTACTTAAGGATATAAAATAGCACTCGTGGACGGAACATATGGAACTCCAAAGCTGCTACTGAACTAAGTAGACTATAGTAGTGATGACATGTAGGAAGGGTAAGTAGATAGATATTATTGAAACATATTAAACTGTCTATAGTACACAAAACAGTGAGTAAAATATATCTTACCTGCAAAATTCCCATCATACCTGCAAATCTACACATTGAAACCTTATATAAATTAAGCCAATTACTTTTCAGTCTTATCCATCACTAGGAAGCAATTTAGCCTTATGTCTCCACATAGCTTTTGACCTCTTCTCTCTAATGCATGTCTTTGAGATGTCTATTACAGCAATGACATTTAAAGGATAAGCTCCAATCTGTAATGTCTTGAAACAGTAAGATGTAGGCATTTTGGGGCTTTGGGGGGGGGGACCTTCTCCCCTCACCCCCAATTCGGGCTCCACGAGGCCCCCTCCCCAATGACCCCTCCTCAGCCTTCATGCTATTTGGGCGGGGGGGGGGAGCGAGGGGGAAAGCAGCCCCCTTCCCAGGACTACAAAGCGCATCCTCCGCGTCCTCCTCCTCGGCCCGACGGGGCGCACGGGTCGCGGGTTCCCGACGGGCGGGCGCACGGCGGCTCACCTGCACCACCACCTCCACCTCGTAGGCGTTGCCCTTGGAGCGCTGCTGCCCGCGGAACTTGGCGCCGCTGTAGAGGCGGCTGGTGCTGACGCCGGGCTGCGCCGTGTTGATGGGCGGCGGCGGCTCCAGGCGGGCGGCGGCGGCGGCTCCC
>JANHFR010005136.1:61992-72939 GCA_032468015.1 Mimophis mahfalensis | reverse complement strand
AAGGAAAGGAAAGGAAAGGAAAGGAAAGGAAAGGAAAGGAAAGGAAAGGAAAGGAAAGGAATACCTGGGCAACGCTGGGTAATCAGCTAGTGTTTGTATAAAATCAACTGCTAGAAATTCGACGTTGTTATAAATATCCTACTAATATCCTACTAATCCTCAATACATACTATAACAACAGCACACTAATTGTTCAGTAAATACACTTTTTAAATTACAAAATATGTTTTTTATTTCCGACTTTGATTTTTTTTTCCTACTTCACTGTTGACAAATCTAGTCAGACAGACATATATTCAGATAGTTATACAAAATTAATCATTTTGTGTAAATAAAACTAATGCAGGAATCCTATACATGACTGCTTAATAGGGTATGTATGGATATAACAGATAAGCATTTACACTTTGGGTGCAAATATTCTCTACATGCTTGCTGGAAATACATTCCATTCACAAAATGAGCTTTCCTTCTAAGTAAACATAACTCAGCAGATTGATATATTTGTACAAGTACAACAATCATATATGCAATCATCTACAAGACTATGTATAGCAGTTTTATTATTACTAATAGAAAGGAAGTGTAATGTTGTTATAAATATCATTAAATTACACACAAATAAAAGCCCCCTTTTTTCCATTTTACTAAACATTTTGTACAATTATTTATGCAAACTACTTACCACAAACAGAGTTCCAGCACTACTTTTGCATTCCGTTGATGTAAGAAGGCAGCGAATATTTGTCACCTACAAATATTTCATATAAAGCAAATAGTTTGTATTTCCAATTACAGTTAAGAAATCGAACCAGTCTTAAATTATGCTTAAATCCTTACTGAATTAGATGGGTCTATTTTAAGTTACTGTACTGCTGATAATCTGTCTACATGACATATAAACCAAACTAGAGTATTAAATGCAAAAATAGGTAATAATATCTGTAATACGTATTAATGTTTCAAATTTGTCCTCTATCTCTACTTCTAAACCTCCATGATTCAAAAGAAGAAATTACCCACAGGAAATTTAGAACAGGAAAGATAAACAGCTTGAATTTCATCTTGCTGTAGCCTGCTCTTTAGAAATCCCTAAAAGGCTCCTCTTCTATAGGAACTAAAAAAGGCATCCTATCAACAGAATCTTCGGTGCTTTTGTGACATAATAACCGACCATAATCATCCCTTCTACACATCTGCCTACATGAATAAAATTGTGAGAACTAGATTACCAATCTTTAATAGCTAGCAGCTGATTTACTATCTTTGCTGGCATGGTAAAGAAACCTCAACTTCTGAAAAGTAACATTTGTTATCTTGGTAATAATAATGTTTTTCAAAACAGTCTAAAGCAGTTACCTAATAAAATGGATTGGAAAATTATTGCAAATTGGAAGTTGTTCATTTTTTTAACAAAAACTGAATGACAATGAGAAGGCATTTGATAGAAACATGCTGAAGGAATACACTGTTTCTTTGAATGAGTTTAAAATCCAGACCAAATGAACTGGTTATAGTATTCTTGAAGAATTCCGGTCAACTGATAAAATAACAGCTGAATGAATGATAGCAAATGTCCCAAAGAGAAACCTCCAACAAACTATAGACTAGTCGGTATAATTTCAATGTCTAGGAAGATTTTAGAACAGATAATAAACGGATACGGTATCCTGAAAATGTGGCAATTCCTCGAAATCAGAAGCAATCTTGCTACACTAATGTGATCTCTTTCTAATTTTCCTAATGGCTTCTAAGAATCTTGCAGCCTTACTTTTGCAAAAATTTAACCAAGTATTCAGTGATAAGTTAATTAGCAAGTTAGTTAAGACCAAGCAAAAGGGACAACACCAGGCAATTATAGGCCAATAATATATTTGCCTACAGTGTTTGACTTATTTACAAGTGTAATAGTAGACATTTTAAAATTTAGAAGAAAATAATATGTTTCCAGTAGGACAGAAAGAAAAAAGAGTATAAAAATATCATTGATTTTATCAACTCTCATTGATAAAATACTGGAGAATTACAGCAGCTGAAATCCCAATTTACATATGGTGTGGATTGATTATAAAAGTGTTTGTTTCCTTACAAACTTATTACAGCATCAAATATTTGGAAACCACTAGAATGTTTATAGAAAAAATAATGAAGCAGTGGAAGGCAGAATAGGTGGTTGGAATATTTCCTAATGCTAAGAGCATTTAAATTACGGAATTAAATTATGGTTAAGAGATGGGTGGCTCTCTTCCTGGATGCATTTAAATAAAAGCCATTACTCAGATGTTTAGATGGATTTCTGCAGTAGGTAGGGAACTGATGATGATCTCTAAGGTTTTTTCCCAATCAGTACCTCTAAACTAAAAAGAGATATTAAGTCAGATGCCACTTCTGGATTTTCTAAACATTTTATTAATATTTACAAAGGAAATGCTTATCGAAGTTGTGCATAACTCAATTAGGTGAGATATGTATGCTAATTTCTTAGAAGCCTGAAATCAAATTCAACACAACTTTGCCACATTAGAGATACAAGCTGAAAATAATAGAATAAAGTGAATGACTAGAATGAAACCTATCAGAAAAATTGTAAAGTTTTGTTTAGGTAACAAAAATCAAATCAGGAGAAAGTACTTTGCTTGTTTTGGTAATTATTACCAATTATTTTTGGTAATAATTTTGCTGAGCACATTGTAAGCCGCCCTGAGTCTTCGGAGAAGGGCGGGATATAAATGGGATTAAAAAAAAAGAATTCTTGTGAAATATAATCTTGGAATAACATGATCTGATGGTTAAAAAAAAAACCATTTTAGATCTCATCAGCAGAATACAATTTCCAAATCCAGGAAATTAAGAATTCCACTTTCAGTTTGTGCTGTTACGTTTAACCCGTTTTAGTGTGCACAGAATAAAGCAACTTGAAATACAGTGTTTAGTCTAGGCAGCCCCGTCCCCCTTAAAATATTCTGAGGAACTAAGTAAATTCAAAGAATGGCAGTCTAAAAAGTTAAGTCTTATGGAGAACGATTGTAGGAGTATGATATATTTAGCCATTAGAAAAGATACAAGAGGGGGGTGTACCAAGATGGTGACTGAGATGGCAGCTTGATTTTTTGTTGGTGGTTTACCAAATTTATGAAAAGGGTTACACAACCAGCAAGAAGATTCTTAGATTAATAAATGCCTTCAGACCATTTGATGTACCTTAATTTCTACTTCAGCACTTAGTAAAGGGCTCAGTCTAATTGGCCGAAATGACCTCTTCAGTTCCATGAAAAAATCTACACTTTGATAAGCTCCACGTAAAAGGCAATATGCAGTAGATACAGCAGACATGCAAGCAAATGTACTGAAATATTAATGTTTAAAAATAATTTTGGTGCAGCTATTAGCCAGATATATAGCTGACATATAGTTTCGATCAAGGAAACATTCTACAAGATATGATTGCTAGTTTAGTGAATTTATTTGAAATTTTGACAGCGTCCTGGGTAACAAAAATTTTCCGCAATGATCAGAGTCCATCTAAAACCACCAGGTCATACAAATACAAAAATAATGCATAGCGTACAAATGTAAACATACTATCCACTTCTTTGCCTGTATACTATTCCCTTTTCTCCATTTATTAAAAAATAAAGATAGAATCAGGAAATGCTCAATATCTTGGACATTTTGAAAAGGAAAAATGCACAGTAAATCTTTTGCGTTTTGTATTTCTAACTCTTGATCTATAAGATTCAGGCTTCTTTTAAAAATCAATATTCATGTATCTTCCACACCAATGTTCCTTGGCAATAGGATAACAGACCACAGCAGTTTCAGATGCGTGCAACTATCAAACTCAAATTTATGTAGAAAATGCTGCCTGCATTATCAGCTCCTGTGTTCCATTGATCAGCTAAGGGTGTATTTTAATGCGAGACGACCTTTGTGGAAGCCAAGAGGTAGAAAACCCGCTCGGGCGATTATGACGATTACAAATTTCAGTCCTATGCCATTATCACCTACTAAATTTGACATACATGAAATAGAAAAACTAGAACGAATCTGACAGTTAAGACAGACTGGCTTTCGGGGCGATATAAAGGCACACGTGGTTCGCTCCGCAACTATTTTTCCCTCGCTTGTCGGCTTAGACCCGTCGCTTGTAGCAAAATAACACCCGCCCTTCGGTTCTCCTCCGCCGAGGAAGTGAGGTACAACAGCCCGAACCTCACGCTCCTCCCCTTCCTGGAAAGGAAGGCCACTATGCCCTTGGCTGCTCAAATTCTCCCTCGAGCTCTCTAACGGAGCCCCGCTTGCTCCTTAAAGGACGTCAACCTTTCCCGGCCCCCTCCTTACCAAGCGTGGAAAGGCAGTCCGAAAACCAACAGAGAACAACATGGCAGCAGCCACCCTCGCCGCCACCTCAACCCGGCTCGCCCGCCCTCAAGAGTCACGGAGACTCACTACCTTGGGCGCTCTCGCCAGCGCATGCGCAACCACTGCAGCGAAAGCAACCGGCCTGTTGGGAGTGCGACGCGCGCGCTCCTTTAGGCCCATTACGATGCACGCGCGTGCGCGCCTCTCGTTGGAGTGGCGGCCTAGAAAACGAGGTTTTCGTTTCAGAAGTGTAGCTGAGGCCCGTCAAATAGGAAGCCTGGCAGTCCCTTTTTCAGGGTGGAGTCCTGATGCATGATGCCTACTTTTAGGTTTGCTGGCTTTTTTAAAAAAGTCCCAGCTTGCAAAATCACACCTTTACAAAGCTGCCAGGACTACCTTCCTATGCCGTTCGAGTCTGCGCTTGATATGAGTTGTAACAGTTGAGGAAAGGATGATTTCGTATCTCCCCATATGTCAATAATAAGGATCGTAAGGAGGACACCAAGAGACAGAGCAGTAAATCGGCCAAATATAGCATCTTAGTTGTACATTGAAGATGACTGGAGCAGAGATGCATGCTTGTTATAGTGTAATCTTGTGTAAGTCCATCTAAAAAGAACTAGGAGAACTTATTGCATAAGGAATTGAAAAGAAATTTCCATAACACTGCCAAATTATTACTATTACTCTTCTCATCCTTCCCAGTACCTATCTTTTTTTATTATGACTATACCATGCTGCTTATATCTTTAATATCTATATTATTTTTATTTGTATGATTTGATTGCTTATTAGTAGCCTTAACTATCACTGTTGTATCTCATGTTTCTTATGACTCTGAATGTATTTTATGTTATTTTAGTTGTATCTTATGATTCTTGATGACTCATGATGAATGTATTTTATGGGGGGGCGGATTATGTACACTGAGAGCATACACACCAAAGACAAATTCCTTGTGTGTCCAATCACACTTGGCCAATAAAACAAAACTGCTTTATACTGCTTTGGAAACCCACCCATCCACTCTTTGGGAACAGGGGATCTAGCTTTGGTCACCATAATATAAAGAAGATGTTGAAACTCTAGAAAGAGAGTGCAGAGAAGAGCAGCAAAGATGATTAGGAAGCTGGAGGCTAAAACATGAATAGTTACAGAAACTGGGTATTTTGAGTCTAATAAAGAGGATTAGTGGTCATAAGTCAAAGACTACCTCTAGTAGAGAAGTCTAGAATTTTACTATAGAGATAGACACACACATATGTGCATGTAAGTTATGACATAGTTTATATATTAGTTTAATTAAGTTTAATTAAGTAAACACTGTCCACAGTAAACTTAATTTTGCATCAGTTTCCCTGAAGTAAGATATTTGGGTGAACATACATCATGACTTCAAAAGCAATGACATAAGATCAAAAGCATCCAAGTAACGTAGTATAAAGGTAGTTGATTGAAATTATAGGAATAATAAAATAAATCTGCTTTGACTACAATAATAAGGCGGTTGATCAGATTTAAGTGGCATTTCTGCTTTTTCTGAAACTAAGATTGACTTTAATATGAACCAGAAGGTAAACATCACGTTTTCATATAAGATGAGAAACTGTTTGGTTTGTAAATGAAGGAACAATTAAGAAACATTTTATCATGATGTATCCTTTAATTAAAAGGTTTAAGGAAGAATTAACTAGTTCTAGTAAAAATATTGGTATAGCATTTATTGACTGCCATCTTCTGGACAAATGCAAGAAGTACTCAGTTTTGTGTGCGTGAACAGAATTGAGATAATTAGCCACCATATTTCTGAATTTCAAGCATTTATATATAAATATAAATTCCAGTCTAAATCTCCAGTCATTTCTTTAGATTACATAAATATTGTGCTGAAGGCCCATAGGATTTCAAATGATGCCCACAGTCATTATTTTATCAAATAAGTTGTGTAAGGACATATATGTCTCTATATATAAAACCTTAGATCCTAGATGCTTATCTGGAAATATTCATTGTGGGACCACTTTTAATACGCTTGTTTATTCCTTATTACTGCAGAATTTTGTTGAGGAAATGGAAATGGATTTTCTAAAGGCTTCCGGAGTTCAGTCCAAATTAGGTTTTCTGCCAGCCAGCCAGACATGCTTGCAAGGCATCTAATGGGACTGTCAAAAAGTCAAGATGGTGATCATCATTCTGGACCAAACCCCTGCTCCCAGTGGTGGGGTTTCAATCCCACAGTTTTGACTACTGTTTTGATTTTGGGAGGTGTAGTTTCACCTTTTTTGCCCTCTCTGTGGACCCACCTGCCTTCTGGACATCCTCCTTTAGGAGCACAAGGGCTCTGGTTTCTTTCTAAGAGTGAACTGCTTGCTACAAAATATGTCTCTGGTCTCATGGGGGGGACTGGAGATTAGGTTGAATTTAGAAATAGGGAGCAAATCAGGTTACAAGAGGACGGAAAACAATGATGGCAGAGGAGAGAGCCCAGGGGCATAAAGAATAATAGTTTGTGCACATTAGTCTCAAGTGGCCAGTAGGTCCTGGATTCTTCCCACTTGGATGGCCATCTGGCTGCATTCCTGATAAAATAATCTTTAAACCAATGTTCCTTTTCTCTGTCCACAAATCTTGTCAAGTTGTCAGGGTTAATACACTCCAGTGTAAAGTTGCTGAAGGATGGTGCCATCTTTAGGGTTTCATACTAATACTAAATACTAATACTAAAACAGTTAAGGGATGTCACTTTGTGAACAAAGAGTGATGTGGACATGTACATGTAAATATGATTTCACATAATGCTCTGCTGGATGAACGTATTTCTGTCTCTTATTGCTCTTCCAACTGGCCGACTTAGACTGATGAGGGTGGGGAATTTTAATCATTGTATTGCGGGTTTTAATTGCTTATTTATGGGAGTATAGGTTTAATATTCTTTTAAATTTTGTACTCTGTGTTTTTAAATCATTGTTAGCCGCCCTGAGTCCTTCGGAAGATAGGGTGGCATACAAAACCCATAAATAATAAATAAATAAATGTACCGATAATGGGGGGAGGGGAATATATGTTTGTAAGAGAGCTATAATCCTTCAAATGTTACGTCAATTGGTCAAGTTGGCTGGAATTTCTGGGAGCTATAATTCAGCACCATAAATATTCCCCACCATTCAATTTCAGGATATGCTGTAGATAAAATTTTTTGTAAGATTGATTATCAAGCCAGTAGATGGTACTGTTGCATCCTGTTGCAGGGAATGAGCCTCACTGACATGTACACTTGCTAATGGAAAAGTGTAATTGCTATTAAATTTATTTACCATACATTTATACACACATACATTTATACTGAGGTCAATCAATCTGAATTTGTATCACTCTACTCTTTTCTTATGATAATCCCTAAACTGTTGCATGGAGTAGCAACAAATGGGGAAAAAACCTCCATAAATATAAGACAGATAGATATACAAATAAAGATTGAGACATATAATTCCTCTAATTCTTCATGAAAAGTTAAATCAGTCTCATAATACTACATCAAAAACCTGAAATCAAATAAAATTTCAACTACAGTGACATATAGAAATTATCTTACATGATTTATAAAACAGGAAAACTGGGTTTCTATTTTGCTAAGTACAGTGCTATGCTGTAAAATGTTTGTACTGTCAATAAAATTGAAATTGTAAGTAAATACAATTGTTTATACCTTTAATTCCTAGTTCCTAGCGCATGTTACACTGCTGCACAAGTTTCATTGGTTACTAGTTTATTTCTGGGCCCAATTCAAGGTGTTGACATCAAACCCTAGATGATATGGGACAAGGTTATTTGAGGGACTGCTTCTTCCTAATTTAATCTGCACCTTCCACCACATCCAACAGCATGGGCATATTACATTTCCATTGTCTAGGGATCTAATTTGGCAGGCCCTAGATGGTGGCCCTTTTTTCGTGTGGTGCTCACATTGTATAATCTCCCTACCAGAGAGGAAATCAGCCTCGGTATTTCTCATTTTCTGAAGGTCCTTCAAGGTCTGGTTCTCAAGATCTGGTTATGCCAGCAGACCTGGAGACCCCAGGGGATGGATGAACTCATGAAGTGTCTCCATTATAAATATTATCTAGTATTTTATGTTCTCTTAATTCTGCTTTTATAGTATTTAATGTTTTTAATAATAATATATAAACATTTTAGGTAATGATTGTTCTATATTTATTTATGTTTTGGGTTGTTGTACCCTCAGAGTTACTTTCTATGAGATGAGTGGGCATATCAATTTGAGCAATCAAACCCTGGAAACCAGCCCTGGGTGGTTCACAGTGTAAACACAGAATAACAAACATAGAATCCAAATAGAAAGATTGAAACGATGTGGAATCTGGCCAGCAATAACAAAACATTTCACACACCCGGCAAGGGGCTCCAACCATTCTAGTTCAGAGCTTGAAGAGGAGCCAGGTCTTTAAGGTCTCCAGGAACACCATCGGGGTGGCAGTCCCTTGGCTCTCAAGGGGCACCTCATTCCAGAGGGCAGTGATACAACATAGAACATCTCTAGCCTTGGTGACTTTAAGCCTGGTGGATTTCAATTGCCAGAATTCCCCAGCCAGCTTTGCTGCTTTGCTGGCTGGGGAATTCTGGGAGTTGAAGTCCACCAGGCTTAAAATCGCCAAGGTTGGAGACCCCTGACGTATGCATCCAAAGTCCCAATAGATTGCACTGCTTAATCAGAGGAACTAAGAGTGTGTGCCACCCCTTCCAGATCAGGCCACCTAGCAACTACTACAGGAAATAACCACATCAGGCTTCATATGTCTTCAACAACACCTTGAATCATACTTAGAAGACATCTGGCAACCACATGGGCATGCCAGGGCATGCCTATCACAGTCCATGCCTTTGCATTCAGGACTAGTTGAAGCTTCCAAGTCGCCTTCAAAGAAAGTCCCATTTAAGTGTGTTACAGTAGACCGAGCCATGAAGCGACTAGGACATGAGTAACAATCTGAAAGGCCTCCCACTCCAGGAAATTGTGCAAGTTGACACCATATTAAGCTGTGTGAAGCCACAGGGCTCTATTCTGATGAGTAGGACTGAGTGGCTTCCTTCCCAAGGAAACCTTTGTTTCGTCTTATGTAAGTGTGACTATATTCTTGAAATCTCTCCATCTGGATGGGAATCATTTGGAGCAAAATGCCTTCTCTGCTATTTGCTAAGTGCATAGAAGCAAGCAAGAGAATTATTTAGAGCACAGTCTATGCAATTAACACCTTTTGCTCATTGAGTGCTATGCTATGTAGAGGTTTTCCTTCCTTCCCATGATGCAATGTAACAAGCAAGGATGGCTTTCTTTTTGACTGACTGCTTACTCATGATTTATTGAATAAACAATTAACTGGGTTCATCCATACATTAAACCAAAATGAAACAATCCATATTTTGGGTTTATGTTTTGGGTGGAAACATTCCCTCTAAGTTCTAACATTCAATATCTAATTTGGAGACCTGCAGAAAGTTTACATTTTATTTCCGTTTTATTTTTTAGCAAACTGTGATATAATAGAAGGCCAAATTGTGTTGGCTGGGAAGTGCAGGGAGATTCCAGACGCCTTTTCAATGAAAAAATGGGGCGGGGGGGGGACAAGTTTCCTAACAAAATTAATTAGTTTGGAAGTTAAACTACTCAGTTGAGACATATTAATCTTTAAGGTAAGTGGTAAGTTGACTTGTACACTTAATTGTGGAATGCATTAGAAACAGCTGTGTTCTAGTCTCTTCATTTTATTATTTAAAAAAGCTCTCTGTACGGCATACATTTCCTTAAAAGCCTAAAATAAATGCCCGTCTCTCTTTTAAAACCTCAAGAAATCTTTTCTCAAAGTAACGGACATACCATGTCCTAAAATATAGGGGGGGGGGACACAAATGGACTGTTTCTTAGCTAGTGTAATGTTTTATGTTATTATGATTATTACTGCTTTAACAGTTACAACTTTATTTAAGAAAAATATAGTGGTTAACTGTCAAAGTGCCAGAACAGAAACCAGACGATGAGTTCTAGTTCCATCTTAGGCATGAAGATGATGATTTTGAGCCAGCCACTCTCCCTCACCCCAGGGTGTCGGGCTCAGCCAAGAAGTCAAACCAACAGATTGACATTTAGTTGATCTGCAGGAAAATGCTAGGAAGGAAAAAAAGAACATATACAGATTTAGAGATGTCTTTTCATTTTTCCCTTTTAAAAGGCATATCAACAGTACTCTGTGCTTGTTTTATTATTATTAGTCTTTAAGATTACTTAATTTTATTTAAAACAAAGTTGTATTTTCAAAAAAAAATATCAGTGAAAAATAGACAATTAATGAAATTATACAGTTATTGCTCAGGACAACGTTAGTAAAAATACCAAGTAGAGTGTATTTATTTACATACATATATATACGTGTGTGTGTGTGTGTGTGTGTGTGTAAAGGGTTCAAATGTCATTATGCTTTGTTCGGTTATTTTTCCACGTCTTCATAGTTGTGCTTTTAAAGTTGTAGCAACGTTTCGGTAAAATCTCATTTATCATCTTCTGGCTCATAT